>CM077098.1:144490231-144783085 GCA_039513925.1 Platanthera zijinensis
TTGTCATTTATTGAGAGTTAAACAAGACTGAATGAGTAAACCTTTTTACCAATCGATAGATATTATGTCTCTTTTTAATGGATTTTTTTTGGCTGATAACCTACACCGGATCAAAATGTAATGACCAATATATTTATTGAGATAAAAATTTTGGTTCATTACTCCTGTGTATATTTATATACCATATTTATGATACCCATATATTTTTGTCATGTTATTATGCTATATTTATTACGCTATATTTGCTATGTCATATTTATTGCACACTTTTATTATGCCAAATTTACTGTGCAATATTTATTGATTACCGAACAACCCAGGTAATTATGTTCACCAATAGATAGATCATTTCGAGCTCTTTAAATGAGCTTTTCTACTGAAAACGGACAACGAAAAAACGTAATCATTATATTTTATGCATCATATTTAAATGCGCATTTTCTTAGCATATTTATTAAGTCATTTACTAAAGACATATATTAATTGGTTATATTTATTCGCCATTATTTAATACAGTTTAAACTAAAATAGGAATTGTTTCAAAGAAATAGATTATCTGACCTCTTTTTATTGGTTTTTTCGAGATAAAAATGGACAACCAGTGTACCGACCCCATCGTTAATGACGTTATAATAAAGGTCCGGCCGGGCCCCACAATATATGTCACAAACAGACGGTGAGGTCATAGGAAATACAAATACGAATCCTAACTCAATTTTTCTAGCGAGCTTAAGTTACAACTTGAATTTTAACGGAATGTCCAATATATAAAACCAACATTTATATATAGACCACGGAATGTACACAAACAAGAGTTTGGCCTTAAGGCCTTACAATCCTCTGACACATACATCATGTTACAAACCTCGGCGCGCAGGTCCCACACCATACAAGTACAAAGGATAAAACAAAACAATGGCTTAGCCTTCAAGTAGCCGCAGCCAGCAGCAGCAGCAACTAGCAGTAGGCTCTCCCGGCCCATCACTTACCACTTGGCTCCTCTTAGCACCTTTGCACGGGAACACTTCCACCCAACCGGTAGCAAACAATGCAACGGTCACATTCAGCTGACCCAATATAACAATCTACCCCGTTTATCGGGGCCTGAGCATTCTTTCCCTGAAAGCATGGCATCAACAATAGCAACTATGTGCGCGCAGGGCACATTCAAGCCACCACAAAACCATTGGGCCGCCCGGCCCAATCCGTGCATTTAAGCACATTTTCTTACCGTATAATTTTCAATACCATTTCTACATTTTCATTTGACTTATTTCTTGTCTTTCCGGCCGTCGATTTGCCTAAGAATCTTATTAGGCTCCAACAAAACTATACCAGGCTTTTAAGTCTAATTTTTTTATGCAAGTACGGATCAGCAGTTTTATTTGCTCAAGTCGCTATTTTTTTCGAATAAGGTTAGTATTTTTGGCACTTTTTATAGGCATATTTCGGTTTCACTTTTTATTCGGAAAACCAGCTTTTTTTGAGTTGCATTTAAACGGCTTTTTTCTCACAATATTGGCAACTCCAGCACCATATTTAGTTGAGCCATACCCTCTTCATTCATGGATATCGGTCCAATAACTTTGCCGGTAAAGCAACAGGTAGAACCAATTTTATCCAAGCCATAGCACACGAGCCTTTTTCACTGAGCCTTTCCGAGATCAAAACAAGCATCACCAATCTATATTCATTTTAGATGATTTTTACACAGCATATTTAGAGCCATATTCAATTCCGGCATCTAACAAGGAGATCACATTTACCCCAAGGGGACACTCATAAGACCCACCGCACACTCGCGGACAATTTATTTATCTATGCATTGCGCCAAAAGAAGGACTTCACATTTCCAAGGAGGAGATCGTTACCTTGATCGATCTCTTCAGTGCCATTTTAAAACTTTTATTTTTGAGAAAGAATTGCAGCAATTTGGTCATAATTAGGCGTCTATCGCGATAATTTAATCATATTTAGTGCCCGGTGCTTGGTCTCCCATATTTATTGATTCTCTATTTATCTTTTCTCTCATCTTAAGGATAAAATGAAGAATGGCTATTCCTCATGTTTTCCATACTTATTTTGCCCATAGGAAACCACCTTATTGACTTTGATTCAAAGAGAGACAACTGAACGGTAAAGATTTCACCCAGAATTTACTTTTTGGCTTTTTGGCTGATAACCAAACCGGTGTAATGACCATGTATTTATTGAGCGGATAAACATTTTTTTGAACCGATATACCCCACGGGTTATGACACATATTTGTCGTACCTGGATTACGCCTATGTCAAATTGAGCACACTTATATTTTATGCCAAATTTAGCATGCAACCAGAACCCGGTCGGAACATTTTCATATAGACAGACATGTTGAGCCTTAAATGAGCATTTTCTTGGCCGTTTTCCAAGGCCGTTTCCGGCTCTGCCCGGAATAGGCCCAATCTTGCAAAATAAATATTAACACGCATATTACAAGCATATTTATTAGGCATTTTTTACCCGAACGCCCTATACACGCCCGTATTTATATACAGTTAACGTGAATGTTACTAAATTTTATTGACCTTTTTTAGTTGGCCTTTTTGAGGTGTTAGGAACCATATCAATATTATGACTTTATTTATTAGGCTATATTTAATGGGCTATATTTAATGTGCCATATTTATTGAGCTATATTTATTGAGCCAAATTTCCTGAGCCATATTTTTTGAGACATAATTATTAAACCATGTTTCTTGTGATATTTTCATTAAAAGATATTTAATAAGGCAAAATTTTTGAGCCATATTATTGAGCCAAATTTATTGAGATATATTTATTGCACTTTATTTATTGCATAGTATTTATTTTAACATATTTATTATGCACTGAAATTGCCAAAGTGGGTAAACCTATTCATTAATAGATAAATCAATTTGTGCTCTTTTTAATGGGCATTTCTATGCTGAAAATAGACAATATGATCAAAATTTATGGTCATAAATATTGAGTTATATTTATTATGCCATAATTATTTTCTTATATTTATTGAACCATATATACTGAGCCATATTTATTAAGATATAATTTTGTATTTATATTTCTTATGCCATATTTTTTGAGCCATATTTTTTGAGCTATATTCATTAACACATATTTAATGTGCCATATTCGTTAACATATATTTATTGCACCTTATTTATTGTATTGTATTTATTGTCCAATATTTAATGCGTCTTATTTTTTCCATATTTATTGAGCGTTAAATGTCTCTCGAATGGGTAAACCTTTTGGACAATGGATAGAAACCTTTTGGACAATGGATAGATCTTTATGTGTTCCTTAAATGGGCTTTTTTGGGCTTATAAATGACAACCGGATCAATGTAATGACTATATTTATTGCACTATATTTATTGTGTCATATTTATTTCTCCAAATTTACCGAGGCATATTTACTGAGATAAATTTTTTGATCTGAATTCTTGTGCAAAATTTATATACCATTATTATATACTCATAATAATTATATCATATTTATTATGCTAAATTTATTAAGATATATTTATTATGCTATATTAACATTGTCATATTTATTATACCATATTTATTACTCCATATTTATTATGCCATATTGATTAAGTGCCAAATAAGCCCAAACGTGTAATCTTATTCTCCAATAGATAGAACATTTCGAGCTTTTTTATGTGGGTTTTCAAGGCTGATAAAAGATAATAGGAATAAAAGTTATGGAAATATTTATTGAGACTTAATTTTTGAGCCATATTTCTTATGCCTTATTTATTGAACCATATTACTTGTGTCATTTTAATTGTGCCATGTTTATCAGCCCGAAAAAGGATATTAGAAGGATAACATAAATATCTATCCATTAGCGAATAGGTTTTCGCGTATGGGCGTCATTTAGCGATCGATAAATATGGCAAAAAATAAACTATAATAAATATAGCATAATAAATATGACACAATAAATATGTGTTAATGAATATGGTTCAATAAATATGTGTTAATGAATATGGCACAAAAAATATGGTTCAATAAATATGGCACAATAAAAATGACTTAATAAATATAGCTAAGTAAATATAGTTCAATAAATATGATAAAATAAATATAGTGCCATAAATTTGACTAAATAAATCTGACCATAAATTTTGATCATGTTGTCTATTTTCAGCCTATAAAACACCATTAAAAGGAGAAATAAATTATTTATAAATTGGCAAACAGGTTTATCTACTCGTGCTCATTAAATATGGCTCAATAAATGTGACTAAATAAATATGGCTTATTAAATATCTCTTAATGAAAATACCTCAAGAAATATGACTCAATAATTATTTCTAGATAAATATGGCTCAGGAAATATATCTCAAAAATTATGCCTTAAAAAATATAGCGCAATAAATATAGTTCATTAAATATAGCCCAATAAATAAAGCCATAATTTTTGATCCGGTTATCCATTTTCAGACTTGAAAAATCAATTGAAAAGAGCTCAGATAAATCTATTCTTTGGCAAATAAGTTTACCTATTCGAGAATGTCTAATAGTATATAAATATGGTATAGTAAACAAGACACATTAATATGGCTTAACCTTAGGGCTAATGAGAAGATTTGAGAAATATGACTCAAAAAATATGGCCAAAGAAATATGGAGCCATAAATATGACTCAATAAATATAACCATAATATTTGTTCCGGTTGTCCATTTTCAGCCTTGAAATGGTCATTTAAAAGGGCTCAAAAATATATATCTATTGGTGAACAAGATTATCCGTTTAGGATTGTTTGGCACTCAATAAATATGGCATAGTAAATATAGCGTAATAAATATGGCGCAACAAGAATGACACTACAAAATGGCATAATAAATATATCTTAATAAATATAGTGCAATAAATCTTACATAATTAATATGGGTCTACAAAAAAAATTTATCTCAATAAATTTGGATCAATAAATATAGAGAAATAAATATAGCACAATAAATATCGCGTAATAAATATAGTCATTACATTTGATCTGGTTGTCGACTATCAGTTCGAAAAAGCCCATTAAAATGAGCATATAAATATTTATCCAATGGCAAACAGGTTTACTTATTCGGGCTCATTTAGCGCTCAATAAATATGGCAAAAAAATAAGATTTAATAAATATGTGTTAATAAATATGGCACAAGAAATATAACTCAAAAATTAAGTCTCAATAAATATGGATAAGAAAATATGGTTTATTAAATATGAAAAAAATAAATATGGCACAATAAATATGACTCATTAAATAAAACCTTTTATTTTGATCTAGTTGTCTATTTTTATCCTAGAAAAGCTCATTGAAAAGTTCTCTGAAAGATTTATCCATTGGCGAACTAGTTCACCCGCTCGGGCTAGTTAAGTGCTCAATAAATATGCTATAATAAATTCTATGTACTAAATATGGCGCAATAAATTAGGCACAATAAATATGGCTCAATATATATGCCTTATTAAATAACTCTTAATAAAATTGACATAAAAAATTAACTCAATAATTATGTCTCAATAAAAATGGATCGGGAAATATGGCTCAATAAGCAAGGCTCTATAAATATGGCGTAATAAATATAGCCCAATAAATATAGTCGAATAAATAAAGCAATAATTTTTATCTGATTGTCAATTTCAACCTAGAAAAGCTAATTAAAAAGAGCTCAGATAAATCTATCCTTTGGCAAACATGTTTACCCATTTAGGATCATTTAACGCTATTTAAATATGGCATAATAAATATGATACAACTAAATATGGATCAAAAATATGGCCAAAGAAATATGGTGCTGTAAATATGACTTAATAAATATGAAATACGACACAACTAAATATGGCTCAAAAAATATGGCCAAAGTAATATGGCGCAGTAAATATGACTCAATAAATATGACCAGAACTTTTTTTCTAGTTTTTTGTTTTCATCCGGTTAAATCCCATTTAAAAAAGTTCGAAATTATCTAATTATTGGTGAATATGATTACAAGTTTAGGCTTGTTTGGAACTCAATAAATATGGTATAGTAAATATGGTGTAATATTATAGCACAATAAAAAATGCATAGTAAATATGACATAATAAATATATCTTAATTAATATAGGGCAATAAATATGGCATAATTAATATGAGTAATTAATAATGGTATATAAATATGGTACAGGAATATGGCTCAAAAATTTTATCTAAATAAATATGACTCAGTAAATATGACTCAATAAATATGGAGAAATAAATTTGACACAATAAATATGACGCAATAAATACGTAACAATAAATATGGTCATTATATTTTATCTGGTTCTTAGTTATCATCCCGAAAAAGTCCATTAAAATGAGCACATAAAGATCTATCTATTGGCGAACAGTTTTACTCATTCAGGCTCATTTTTCACTCATTAAATATGGCAAAAAATGCACAATAAATATGACACAATAAATATGACATAATAAATTTGGTGCAAAAAATGTGTTAATAAATATAATGCAAAAAATATGGCTCAATAAATTTGCCACAAGAAATAAGACTAAAAAATAATTCTCAATAAATATGGCTTATTATATATAGTTCAATAAATATGATAAAATAAATATGTCGCAATAAATATGACTCAATAAATATGACTATAACTTTTGATGCAGTTTTCTATTTTCAGGCTAAAAAAACCCATTGAAAAGTGCTCTGAATGATTGCCAAACAGGTTTACCCATACGAGCTCGTACAACGCTCAAAAAATATGTTATATAAATACTACATATAAATATATCTTAATAAATTTGGCGTAATAAATTTCGCTCAAAGAATATGGCTTATTAAATATCTCTTAATATAAATTCCACAAGAAATATGGCTCAAAAATTATATCTCAATAAATGTGGCTCAGGAAATATTGCTTAATAAATTTGACTCAATAAATATAGCCCAAAAAACAAAGCCATAATTTTTGATCCGACTGTCCAATTTCAACCCGAAAAAGTCAATTGAAAAGAGCTCGAATAAATTTATCATTTGGCAAACAAGTTTACCCGTTCGGGAACATTTAACGCTATATAAATATAGCGTAAAAAATATGACACAAACAAATATGATATAGTAAATATAGCTCAAGAAATATGGCCTAATAAATATAGTCCAATAAATATGACCATAACTTTTGTTCCAGCTGTCTGTTTTCAACTAGAAAAAGCTCATTTAAAAGATCTCGAAATGATCTATCTATTGGTGAGTAAGATTACCCATTTACGGTTGTTTGGCACTCAATAAATATGACACAGTAAATTTGGCTTAAAAAATATAGCGCAATAAACATGACATAGTGAATATTGTGTAATAAATATAATTTAATAAATATAACATAATAAAAATGGCATAATTAATATGTATACATAAATATAGTAATTATATTTGATCTAGTTTTCTGTTATCTTCGCTAAAAAGACCATTAAAAAAGTACATAATGATATATCTAATTACGAATCGGTTTACCCGCTTGGGTTTGTTTAGCTCAAAAATTTGAAAAAAACATGTCTCAATAAATATAGCGCACTAAATATGACACAATAAATATGATGTAATAAATATGTGTTAATAATTATGGCACAAAAAACATTACTGAATAAATATGATGCAAGAAATAAGACTAAGTAATTCAGTCTCAATAAATATAGCTCAGCAAATATGGTTCAATAAATATGATAAAATAATATGACGTAATAAATATGATTTAATAAATATGACCATAACTTTTGATCTTATTGTCTATTTTTAGCCTGGAAAAGTCAATTAAAAAAGCTGTAGATGATTTATCCATTGGGGAATAAGTTTACCCACTCATCCTTGTTTAGTGCTCAATAAATATGTTATAATAAATACAACAGAATAAATATACGATAATAAATATATCTAAATAAATTTGGCACAATAAATATGAGTCAATAAATATATCTTATTAAATATCTCTTATTGAAAATGCTACAAAAAATATGGGTCAATAATCATTCTAAATAAATATGGCTCAAAAAATATGTCTCAATAAATATGGCTTAATAAATATGCCGCAATAAATATTATTTAATAAAAAAAACATAATTTTTAATCTGATTGTCCATTTTAATCCCGGGAAAGCCATTTGAAAAGAGCTCGGATAAATTTAATATTTGGCAAATAAGTTTACCTGTTCGGGCTCGTTTAAAGCAATATAAATATGTCTCAATAAATATGGCATAAATAAAAATGTCCCAGTAAATATGCCAAAGAAATATAGCACAATAAATATGACTCAATAAATATGACCATAACTTATGTTTCGTTTGTCAATTTTAGCCTTAAAAATCCCATTTAAAAGACCTCGAAATTATCTATGTATTGGTGAACATGATTACCCATTTGGGCTTGTTTGGCACTCAATTTATATGGCACAGTAAATATGACGTAATAAATATGGCGCAATAAATATGACAAAGTAAATATGGTGTAATAAATATATCTTAATAAATATAGCACAATAAATATGACATAATTATTTTTGGTACACAATATTTGTATATAAATATGGCATAAGAATATGACTCAAAAATGTTATCTCAATTAATATATCTCAGAAAATATGGAGAAATAAATATAGCACTACAAATATAGCGCAATATATACAATGCAATATATATGGCACAATAAATATGGCGCAATTAATATGACACAATAAATATGGCCATTACATTTGATCTATTTGTCAGTTCTCAGCACGAAAAAGCACGTTAAAAAGAGCACATAGAGATCGATCCATTAGCGAACAGCTTTACCCGTTCGGGCTTGTTTAGTGCTCAATAAATATGGCAAAAAATAAGGCCCAATAAAAATAATATAATAAATATGACACAATAAATATGCATTAATAAATATGAAATAAAAAATATGGCTCAATAAATATGGTGCAAGAAATATGACTCAATAATTAAATCTTAATAAATATGGTTCACTAAATATGGTTCAATAAATATGATAAATTAATTTTGCGCAATAAATATGATTAATTAAATGCAACCATAACTTTTGATTCGGTTGTCTATTTTCAGCCTAGAAAAGATCATTGAAAAGGGCTCTGAATGATTTATCCATTGGCGAACAGGTTTACCTATTCAGAGTCGTTCCGTGCTCAATAAATATGTTATAATAAATACTTCATAATAAATATGTCACAATAAATATATCTCAAAAAATTTGGCGCAATAAATATGGCTTAATAAAAAGGCTTATAAAATATCTTTTAATGAAAATTTCATAAGAAATATGACTCAATAATTATGAATTAATAAATATGACTCAGGAAATAATGCTCAAAAATTAGGACTCAATCAATATGGCGTAATAAATATAGCACAATAAATATAGCCCAATAAATAAAGCCATAATTTTTGATCAGGATGTCCATTTTCACATTGAAAAGCAATTTAAAAAGAGCTCGCATAAATCTATCTATTGGCAAATAAGTTTACCAATATAGCCCAATAAATCTATCTGGTTGTCCATATTTATTTTCTCAAAAAATATGGCTCAGGAAATATTGCTCAATAAATATGGCTCAATAAATATGGAAGAGTAAATATAGCCCAATAAATATAACTGAATATATAAAGCCATAATTTTTAATCCAATTGTCCATTTTTAGCCCAAAATAGCTAATTGAAAAGAGCTCGGATAAATCTACCATTTGGAAAATAGGTTTACTTGTTCAGGCTCTTTTAATTCTATATAAATATAGCACAATAAATATGACACACTAAATATCTCTCAGTAAATATTGCTCAAAAAATATGATCAAAGAAATTTGGTGCACTAAATATGACTTAATAAATAACAACATAACTTTTGTTCTGGTTGTCTATTTTCAACCCGGAAAAGCCCATTTAAATAGTTTAAAATTATCTATCTATTGATGAACAGGAGTACCCTTTTAGGCTTATTTGACACTCAATAAATATGGCACAATAAATATGGCATAAAAAATATGGCGTAATAAATATGACATAATAAATATGGCATAATAAATATATCTTAATAAATATAATGCAATAAATATCGAATAATTAATATGTTTGCATAATAATGGTATACAAATATTGCACAACAATATGGCTCAAAAAAATTTTCTCAATATTTATGGCTCAGAAAATATGGCTCAATAAATAAGGAGAAATAAATATGACACAATAAATATGGCGCAATAAATATGATCATTTTTTTGATCTGGTTATCGGTTATCATCTTGAAAAAGTATGTTAAAAGGAGCACATAAAGATTTATACATTTACAAACAGGTTTACCCATTCGGGCTCGTAAAGCACTCCATAAATATGGACAAAAAATAATTCGCGATAAATATGACACAATAAATATGTGTTAATAAATAAGGCGCAAAAAATATGGCTCAATATATATGGCTCAGGAAATATGACTAAATAATTAAGTCTCAATAAATATGGGTCAGAAAAAATGGTTCAAAAAACATGTTGAAATAAATATGGCACAATAAATATGACTCAATAAATATGACTATAACTTTTGATCTGGTTGTCTATTTTCAGCCTTAACAAACCCATTGAAAAGTGCTCGAAATGATTTATCCATTGACGAACTAGTATACCTGGTCGGGCTCATTTAACGATCAATAAATATATTATAATAAATACTATGTAATAAATATGGCGCAATAAATATATCTAAAAAACTTTTGCATAATAAATATTGCTCAATAAATATGATTTAATAAAAATCCCTTAATGAAAAAGCCACAAGAAATATGGCTCAATAATTATATCTCAATAAATGTGGCTAAGGTAATATGGCCTAATAAATAAGTCTCAATAAATAAGGCACTGTAAATATAGCCTAATAAATAAAGCCACAACTTTTGATCTAGTTGCAAATTTTTAGCCCAGAAAAGCCAGTTGAAATAAGCTCAGATAAATCTATCATTTAGAAAATAGGTTTACCCGTTCGGGCTCATTTAGCATTAAATAAATATGGCACAAAAAAATGACGCAAATAAATATGAATTAGTAAATATAACTTAATAAATATGGCCAAAAAATATGGCCCAATAAAAATGGCTTAATAAATATGACCATAAATTTTGTTCTGGTTGTCAATTTTCCACAAGGGAAAGCTCATTTAAAAGTGCTCAAAATGATCTTTCTATTGGTGAAAAGGATTACCCATTTAAGCTTGTTTGGCAATCAAAAATATGGCATAATAAACATGATGTAATAAATATGGCACTATAAACATAATACAGTAAATATGTCGTAATAAATATAGCACAATAAAAATGGCATGATTAATATGTGTACATAAATATGGTATATAAATATGGCACAAGAATATGGCTCGAAAATTTTTTCTCAATAAATTTGGCACGATAAATATGGCTCAATAAATATTGAGAAATAAATATGGCATAATAAAAATGGCTAATTAAATATGGTCATTACATTTGATCCAGTTGTCGGTTATCAGCCCGAGAAAGCCCTTTAAAAAGAGCACATAAAGATCTTTTGAATTGGAAAATAGGTTTACACATTCGGGCTCGTTTATCTCTCAAAAAATATTGAAAAAAATAAGGCACAATAAATATGAAAAACTAAATATGACACGATAAATATGACACAATAAATATGTGTTAATAAATATGGCTCAAAAAATATGGCTAAATAAATATGGCACAAGAAATATGACTCAATAATTAGTCTAAATAAATATGGCGCAGTAAATATTGTTCTATAAATATGATAAAATATATGGTGTAATAAATATAACCATAACATATAATACGATTGTCTATTTTCAGCATGAAAAAGACCATTAAAAAGAGCTCTAGATGATTTATCCATTAGTGAACAGGTTTACTTGCTCGGGCTCGTTCAACGCTCAATAAATTGTTATAATAAATACTATACAATAAATATGGCATAATAAATATATCTTAATAAATTTGGCAAAATAAATATGGCGCAATAAATATGGCATAATTACTGTGGGCACATAAATATGGTTTATAAATATGGTATATGAATATGGGTCAAAAATTTTATCACAATAAATTTGTCTCAATAAATATGGAGAAATAAATATTGAATACTAATATACCTCAATAAATATGTGCTAATGAATATGGCGTAATGAATTTGTATTAATGAGTATGGCACAAAAAATATGGCTCAATAAATATGGCCCAAATTTTTGATCTGGTTGTCCATTATCAGCCCGGTAAAACAATTTGAAAAAAGCTCCGATAAATCTATCTTTTGATAAACAAGTTTACCTATTTTGGGCATGTTTAATACAATATAAATACAGCGCAGTAATATGACCAATAAATATGGCTCAATAAATATGGCCAAAGAAATTTGGCGGAATTAATAAGACTTATTAAAAATAACAATAATATTTGTTCTTGTTGTCCGTTTTCAGCCCAGAAATGCCCATTTAAAAGATCTCGAAAATGATCTTCCTATTAGTCAACAGGATTATCCGTTTGGGCTTATTTGGCACTCAAAAAATATGGCACACTAAATATGATATAATTAATATAGCATAGTAAATATGACACAACAAATATCGCGTAATAAATATTTCTTAATAAATATAGCGCAATAAACATGACATAATTAATATGAGAACATAAATATGGAGAAATAAATATGACATTATAAATATGGCACAAGAGTATGTCTCAAAAATTTTATCTAAATAAATTTGGCTCAATAAATATGGAGGAATAAATATTAGATAATAAATGTAGCACATTAAATATGGTCATTACATTTGATTTGGTTGTCGTTTATCAGCCCAAAAAAGACAATTAAAAAGAGTATGAAAATATTTATCTATTAACAAATAGGTTTACTCGTTCAGGCACAATTAGCGCTCAATAAATATTACAAAATATAAGCGGCAATAAATATTTCCCAATAAATATTTCCCAATAAATATGACACAATAAATATGACGCAATAAATGTGTTAATATATATGGCATAAAAAATATGGTTGAATAAGTATGGCACAAGAAATATGACTCAATAATTAAGTCTCAATAAATATGGCATAATAAATATGTTTAAATAAATATGATAAAAATAAATATGGCGCAATAAATATGACTCAATAAATATGACCATAACTCTAGATCTTATTGTCTATTTTCAGCCTGGAAAAGCCCATTGAAAAGAGTTCTGAATGATTTATCCATTGCCGAACAGGTTCACCTGCTCGGGCTCGTTTAGTGCCAAATAAATATATTATAATAAATACTATGTAATAAATATGACACAATAAAAATGTATTAATAAATTTGGCGCAATAAATATATCTCAATAAATATGGATTATTAAATATCTCTTAATTAAAATGCAAAAAGAAAAATGGCTCACTAATTATGTCTTAGTAAATATGGCTCGGGAATTATGGCTTAATAAATATGGCTCAATAAATATGGAACAATAAATATAGCCCAATAAATATTGCCAAATTAATAAATCCAAATTTTGACCTGAATGTCTATATTTAGAAAAGAAAAGCCAATTGAAAAGAGCTCGGATAAATCTATCATTCAACAAACAATTTTACCTAATCAGGCTCGTTTAATACTATATAAATATTGTGAAATAAATATGAAACAACTAAATATATCTAAGTAAATATGGCTCAATAAATATGGCCAAAGAAATTTGTCGCAGTAAATATCACTCAATAAATATTAGCATAACTTTTGTTCCGGTTTTTAGTTTTTTGCCCAGAAAATCCCATTTAAAGGAGATCAAAATTATTTATCTATTGGTGAATAAGATTGCACATTTATGCTTATTTATAACTTAATAAATAATGTATAGTCAATATGACGTAATAAATATGGCGCAATAAATATGACACAGTAAATATGGCGTAATAAATATATCTTAATAAATATAACTCAATAAATATGGCATAATTAATATGGGTACATAATAACAGTATATAAATATGGATAAAAATATTTATCTCAATAAATATGACTCAGTAAATATGAATTAATAAATATGGAGAAGTAAATATCTCAAAATAAATATCTCGAAATAAATATGCCGGAATGAATATGGTCATTACATTTGATCTGGTTGTCAGTTATCATCAAAAAACGTTCCATTAAAAGGATCACATAAAGATTTATAAATTGACTAACAACTTTACCTATTCGGGCTCTTTTAGCTCTCAATAAATATGACAAAAAATAAGGCGCAAAAAATATGACACAATAAATATGATATAATAAATATGTTTTAATAAATATGCATCAAAAAATATTGCACAATAAATATTGCACAAGAAATATGACAAAATTATTAAGTCTTAATAACTATGACTCGGTAAATATGTTTCAATAAATAAGATAAAATAAATATAGCGCAATAAATATATCTCAATAAATATGACTATAACTTTTTATCCGGTTGTCTATTTTTAGCCTGAAAAAACACATTGAAAAGAGCTCTGAATGATTTATCCATTAGCGAATAGGTTTACCCGCTCGGGCTAGTTTAACGCTAAATAAATATGTTATAATAAATAATACGCAATGAATATGCCACAATAAATATATCTCTTTAAATCAATCGCAATAAATATGTCTCAATAAATATGTCTAATTAAATATCTCTTGATGAAAATGCCACAAGAAATATGACTCAATAAATATGGCTCAGTAAATAAGGCTCGATAAATTTGGCGGTATAAATATTGCCCAATAAATAAAGCCGTAATTTTTGATCTAATTGTCCATTTTCAGCCCGAAAAACCAATTGATAAGAGCTCAGATAAATCTATCATTTGGCAAACAAATTTACCCGTTCGGGCTCGTTCAACGCTATATAAATATGGCACAAAAAATATGACACAAATAAATATGACATAGTAATATAGCTCAATAAATATGGCCAAAGAAATATGACCCAATAAATATAGCTCAATAAATATGACCAAAACTTTTGTTTAGGTTGTCTGTTTTCAACCAGGAAAATCTTATTTAAAAAAGATCGAAATGATTTATCTATTAGTGAACAGGATTGCCCATTTAGGCTTGCTTGGCACTCAATAAATATGGCATAGTAAATATGCCGTATTAATTTTGCGCAATAAGCATGATACAGTAAATATGGTGTAATAAATATATCTTAATAAATATAGTGTAATAAAATGGAATAATAAATATGGGTGTATAAATATGGCTCAAAATTTTATCTCAATAAATATTACTTAGAAAATATGGCTTAGTAAATATAGATAAATAAATATGACTTAATAAATATGGAGATGTAAATATGGCATAATAAATATCGTGCAATAAATATGGTTATTATTTTTGATCAGGTTGTTGGTTTTCTTCTTGAATAAGCATATTTATAAGAGCACTAAAGATTTATCCATTGGCGAATAGGTTCACCCATTGGAGTCATTTAGCTCTCAATAAATATGTCAAAAAATAAAGTACTAAAATATGGTGCACTAAATATGACACGATAAATATTGCACAAAAAATATGTGTTAATAAATATGGCGCAATAAATATGACACATTAAATATAATGCAATAAATATGTCTTAATAGTATAGGCACAAAAAATATGGCTGAATAAATATGGCACAAGAAATATGACTCAATAATTAAGTCTCAATAATTATAACTCAGAAAATATGGTTCAATAAATATGATAAAAAAATATGGCACAATAAATAAAACTCAATAAATAAGACCATAACTATTGATCGGGTTTTCTATTTTCAGCCTGGAAAAGCCCATTAAAAAGAGCTCTAGGTTATTTATCCATTAGCGATCAGGTTTACCCGCTCTGGCTCGTTTAGCACTAAATAAATATAGTTTATTAAATATCTCTTAATGAAAATTCTATAAGAAATATGGCTCAATAATTATGTCTCAATAAATATGGCTTAGGAAATAAGGCTCGATAAATACGGCTCAATAAATATGGCGTAATAAATATGGCATAATAAATAAAGACTTAATTTTTAAACTGATTGTCCATTTTAAACCCGGGAATACCAATTAAAAATTACTCGAATAAATCTAACATTTGGCAAACAAATTTACCTTTCAGGCTCGTTTAACGCTATATAAATATGTCTTAATAAATATGGCACAAATAAATATGGCTCAGTAAATATGACTCAATAAATATGGTCAAAGAAATATGGCGCAATAAACATTACTCAATAAATATGACCATAACTTTTGTTCTAGTTATCATTTTTCAGCCTAAAAAAGCTCATTTAAAAAACCTCGAAATGATCTATCTATTGGTGAATAGAATTACCTATTTGGGCTTGTTTGGCACTCAATGAATATGGCACAGAAAATATAGCATAATAAATATGACACACAAAATATGGCGTAATAAATATATCTTAATAAATAGAGTGCAATAAATATAGCATAATTAATATGGGTACATAACAATGGTATATAAATTTGGCACAAGAATATGACTCAAAACTGTGTCATATTTATTGCGCCATATTTATTATGCCATATTTACTGTGCCATATTTATTAAGTGTCAAAAAAACCCAAACAGGCAATCTTATTCACCAATAGATAGATAATCTTGAGCTCTTTTAATTTGGCTTTTTCGGGTGGAAAATGTAAAACCAGAACAAAAGTTATGGCCATATTTATTGAGTCATATTTATTGAGCCATATTTATTTGGCCAATTTTATTGACCCATATTTATTGAGCCATATTTGTTTGTGTCATATTAATTGTGCCATATTTATATAGAGTAAAACGGGCCCGAACAGGTAAAACTATTTGTCAAAAGATTAATTTATCCCAGCCTTTTTTCAAATGGCTTTTCTGGGATGAAAATGGAGAACCAGATAAAAATTTACGGTTTATTTATTGGGCTATATTTATTGGGCTATATTTATTGAGTCGTTACGTTTGAGCTATATTTCCCGAGTCATAATTATTGAGACATAATTATTGAATAATATTTCTTGAAGCACTTTCATTAGAGATATTTAATAAGTAATTTTTATTAAGTCATAGTTATTGCGCAAAATTTACTTAAAAATATTTGTTGCGCTATTTTTTTTCATGGTATTTATTATAACATATTTATTGAGCGCTGAACGTGTCCGAGTGGGGAAACCTATTCGCCAATGTATAAATCATTGAGGGCTCTTTTCAATGGGTTTTTTAAGGTGTAAAATGGATAATTGGAACAAAAGTTTTTGTCATATTTTTTGAGTAATATTTTTGCGTCATATTTATTTGGCCATTTTTATTGAGCCATATTTACTGAGCTATATTAATTTTTGTCATATTTATTTTGTCATATTTATATAACATTAAACGATCCTTAATGTGAAAACATGTTTGCCAAAGGATAGATTTATCCGAGCTCTTTTCAATTGGCTTTTCTGAGCTAAAAATGGACAAGCAAATAAAAACTTTTTGCTTAATTTATTTGGCTATATTTATTGTGTTATATTTATTATGCCATATTTATTTAGTCATAATTATTTAGCCATATTTCCTGAGTCATATTTATTGAGATATAATTTCTGAGCAATATTTCTTATGACACTTTCATTAAGAGATATTTAATAAGTCATTTTTATTGAGTCATATTTATTGCATCAAATTTATTGAGATATATTTATTCGGGCATATTTATTGCGTAGTATTTATTATAAAATATTTATTTAGTTTTGAATGTTCTCGAGCTTGTAAACCTATTAGACAATGGATAAATCATTCAAAGCTCTTTTCAATGGGCTTTTCTAGGGTGAAAATAGACAACCAGATCAAAATTTATGGTCATATTTATTGAGTCATAATCATTCAAAACTCTTGCCAAAGGATAGATTCATTACACAATATTTATTGTGTCATATTTATTTCTCCTTATTTTTTAAGATAAAAATTTTGAGCCAGATTCTTGTGTCATATTTATATAACATTATTATGTACCCATATTAATTATGTTATATTTATGGCGCAATATTTATTAAGGTATATTTATTACACCATATTTACTGTGTCATGTTAATTGCATCAGATTCATTACGCCATTTTTACTATGTCATATTTATTGAGTGCCAAATAAGATTAAATGGGTAATCTTATTCACCAATAGATAGATCATTTCGAGATCTTTGTAATGAGCTTTTACTATTCGCTAATATGACTTAATTCTTTAGTCATATTTCATGTACCATATTTTTTGAACTATATTTTTGCGACATATTTATTAACACATTTTTATTGCGCCGTTTTTATTGCATCTTACTTTTTTGCCTTATTTATTGAGCTCAAAACATGGCCGAATATTTAAACTAGATCTCCAATAAATAGATCTTTATGTGCCCTTTTTAATGGGCTTTTTCAGACTAATAAATGACAACTAGATCAATTATAATGACCATATTTATTTTGCCATATTTATTATGTCATATTTATTTCTCCATATTTATTAAGCCATATTAACTGAGCCACATTTATTGAGTTAAATTTTTTGAGCCATATTCTTGGGCCATATTTATATATTATATTTAGGTACTAGTATTGATTATACTATATTTATTGCGCTATATTTATTAAGAAATATTTATTACGCCTTATTTACTATGTCAAATTTATGGGGACATATTTTTTATATTATATTTATTGTACCATATTTATTGAGTGACAAACAAGCCTAAAAGGGTAATCATGTTCATATTTAGATCATTTTGAGCTCTTTTAAATGGTCTTTCTCTTATTGAAAACGGACAATCGGAACAAAGTTATGGTAATATTTATTGAGTCACATTTATTAGGCCATATTTCTTTGGCCATATTTATTGAGTCATATTTACTGAGTTATATATATTTATAATATATTTGTTGTGTAATATTTACAAAGCATTAAACGTGTTCGAATGGGTAAACGAGTTTTCTAAAGGATAGATTTATCCGAGCTCTTTTCAATTGGATTTTTCGATCTAAAAATTAACAACCGGATCAAAAATTGTGGCTTTAATTATTAGGCTATATTTATTGGGTTATATTTATTGGGCCATATTAATTGAGTCATACTTCCTGAGCCATATTTATCAAAACTTAATTATTGACTCATATTTTTGGTGGCAATTTCATTAAGAGATATTTAATATGCAATATTTATTGAGCCGTATTTATTGCGCCAAATTTATTGAGATATATTTTTTACACTACATTTATTGCGTGGTATTTATATACATTTTTATTGAGCACTAAACGAGCCTGAGCTGGTAAACATGTTCGCCAATGGATAAATCATTCAGAACACTTTTCAATGTGCTATTCCAGGCTGAAAATAGACAACATGATCAAGAGTTATGGTCATATTTATTGATTCATATTAATTACGACATATTTATTTTATTATATTTTTTGAAGCATATTTATTGAGACATAATTATTCAGTCATATTTCTTACGACATATTAATTGAGCCATATTTTTCGCCATATTTATTTACTCATATTTATTGCACCATAATTATTGTGTCAAATATATTGCACCATATTTTTTTATCATATTTATTGAGAAATAAACAATCCCAAAATGGTAAATAAGTTCGCCATAATTCTTGAGATAAAATTTTTGAGCCATATTCTTGCGACATATTTCTGTACCATATTTATGTACCTACATTAATTATGTTATATTTATTGCGCAATATTTATGAAGATATATTTATTATGCCATATTTACAGTGTCATATTTATTGCATCATATTTATTAGGCCATATTTACTGTACCATATTTATTGAGTGTCAAACAAGCCCCAACGGGTAATCCTGTTCACAAATTGATAAATCATTTCGAGATCTTTAAAATGACCTTTTTCGGGCTGAAAAAGGACAACTGAAACAAAAGTTTATGTCATTTTTATTTGTGTCATATTTCTTTGTCTATATTTACTGAGCCATATTTACTGAGTCTGAATTGGTAAACTTATTTGCCAAAGGGCAGACTTATCCGAGCTCTTTTTAAATGGCTTTTCAAGGCTGAAACTGGATACCAGATCAAAATTATTGCTTTATTTATTGGGCTATATTTTTTGGGATATATTTATTGTACCACACTTATTGAGCCATATTTATTGAGCCATATTTCTTGAGCCATATTTATTTAGACATAATTATTTAGCCATATTTCATGTGATATTTTCATTGAGAGATATTTAATAAGTCATATTTTTTAGTCATATTTACTGTGACAAATTTATTAAGATATATTTATTGCACCATATTTATTGCGTATTATTCATTATAACATATTTAATGAGAATTGAACAAGCCCGAGTGTGTAAACCAGTTTGACAATTGATAAATCATTAAGAGAACTTTTTAATAGGCTTTTCTAGGCAAAAAATAGAGAATTGGATCAAAAGTTATTGTCATATTTATTGATTCATATTTATTGTAGCATATTTAATTTATCATTTTTATTAAATCATATTTAATGAGTCATATTTATTGAGACTTAATTATTGATTCATATTTCTTGTGTCATATTTATTAAGTCATATTTATTGTGCCACATTTATTAACACATATTTTTTGCGTCATATTTATTTTTTCATATTTATTACGATATATTTATTGTGCCTTATGTTTTGCTATATTTATTGAGTGATAAACGAGCGCAAATAATTAAACATGTTTGTCAATGGATAGACCTTTATGTGCACTTTTTAATTGAATTTTTCGGGCTGATAATGGACAACCGAAACAAATATAATTACTATATTTGTTGTGTCATATTTATTGCGCCATATTTATTATGTTATATTTATGTATGTCTCAAGAAATAAGTCTCAATAATTATGGCTCAATAATTATGGGCTATATTTAATAAGACATATTTATTGGGCTATATTTATTACGCCGTATTTATTGAGCCTTATTAATTAAGCCTTATTTCCTGATCTATATTCTTATGCCATATTTATATACCATATTTATGTGCCCATAATAATTATGCAATATTTATTGGACTATATTTATTATATATATTTATTACGCCATATTTACAGTGTCATATATATAACGCTATATTTATTACGCCATAGTTACTGTGCCATATTTATTAAGTGTCAAATAAGCACAAACGGGTAATCCTGATCATCAATAGATAAATAATTTTGACCTCTTTTAAATGGGTTTTTTCGGGTGGAAAACGGACAAACAAAAAAAAAGGTATGGTCATATTTATTGAGTCATATTTATTATGCCATATTTCTTTTGCCATATATATTTATCCATATTTACTGAGCAATATTAATTGGTTTCATATTTATTACGCCATATTTATAAAGTGTTAAACGAGCCTGAATGAGTAACCCAATTTGTAAAATGATAGATATATCCAAGCTTTTTTCAAATGGTTATTTTGAGATGAAAATGGATAACAAGATAAAAATTTATGACTTTATTTATTAGGCTATATTTATTGGGTTGTATTTATTATGCCATATTTATTGAGCCATTATGATTAAGCCATAATTATTGAACCATATTTCTTGAAACATTTTAACTAGAGATTTTTAATAAGCCATTTTCATTGAGCCATATTTATTGCGCCAAATTTATTGAAAAATATTTAATGCACTTTTTTTATTGCATAGTATTAATTATAATATATTTATTGAGTATTGAACGAGTCTAAGCAGGAAAACCTGTTGGCAAATAGTTAAATCATTCAAAGCTCTTTTCAATGGGCTTTTTGGGGCTTAAAACAGACAACCGGAACAAAAGTTACGTTTACATTTATTGAATCATATTTATTACGCCATATTTCTTTAGCCACATTTATTGAGCCATATTTACTGAGCCATATTTATTTGTGTCATATTTATTGCGCCATATTTATATACTATTAAATGATCCTGAACGGGAAAACCAGTTTGCCAAAAGGATAGATTTATCCGATCTCTTTTCAATTGGCATTTCTTGGCTGAATAATAACAGCTCAAAAAATTTTGTGTAATTAATATAGCCAAAAAATAAAGCCAAAATTTTTGATCTGGTTGTCCATTTTCATCCCAGAAAAGCCATTTGAAAAAAGCTTGGATAAATCTATCCTTTTGCCAATAGGTTTACCCGTTTGAGCTCATTTAATGCTATATAAATATGCCGCAATAAATATGGCTCAGCAAATATGACTCAATAAATATGGCCAAGGAAATTTAGTGCAATAAATATGACTCAATATATATGACCATAACTTTTGTTCCGATTGTCGGCTTTCCGCCCGAAAAACCATATTTAAAAGAGCTCGAAATTATCTATCTATTGGAAAAGAAGATTACCCGTTTGGGCTTGTTTGACACATAATAAATATGACACAGTAAATATGGCGTAATAAATATGGAAAAATAAATATGACAGTGTTTTCTTCCATATTCTTGTGTCATATTTATATACCATTATTATGTACCCTTATTAATTATGTCATATTTATTGCACTATATTTATAAAAAATATTTTTTACGCAATATTTTCTGTGTCATATTTTTTATGTCATATTTACTATGCCATATTCATTTAGTGTCAAACATGCCCAAATGTGTAATCCTATTCACCAATAGATAGATTATTTGGACCTTTTATAAATGTGCTTTTCTAGGCTGAAAACGTATAACCGAAACAAAACTTATGGTCATATTTGTTGAGTCATATTTATTGCGCCATATTTCTTTGGTCATATTTATTGAGCCATATTTACTAAGCTTTATTTATTTGCGCCATATTTATTGAGACATTTATATATCATTAAATGAGCCCGAACGGGTAAACTTGTTTGCCAAATGTTAGATTTATCTGAGCACTTTCAATTGCCTTTCCCTGGTTGAAAATGGATAATCAGATCAAAAATTATGACTTTATTTGTTAGGCTATATTTATTGCGCTATATTTATTGAACCTTATTTACTAAGGCATATTTCCTGAGTCATATTTATTAGGATATAATTATTAAGCCATATTTATTATGGCATTTTTAATAAGAAATATTTAATAAGTCATATTTATTAAGACATATTTATTGAGATAAATTTATTGGAATATATTTATTGTTCCATATTTATTGCATAGTGTTTATTATAACATATTTATTGAGAATTGAAAGATCTTGAGCGGGAAAACCTGTATGCCAATCGATAAATCATTCATAGAACTTTTAAATTGGTTTTTCCAGGCTAAAAATCGACAACCAGATAAAAAGTTATAGTCATATTTTTAATTCATTTTTATTGTGTTATATTTATTTTATCATATTTATTAAACAATATTTACTAAGCTATATTAATTTAGACTTAATTATTTAGTCATATTTCTTTTGTAATATTAATTGAGAAATATTTTTTGAGCCATATTTATTAACACATATTTATTATGCCATATTTATTATGTCATGTTAATTGCATCTTATTTTTTTTGTCATATTTATTGAGTGCTAATCTAGTCCGAACGGGTAAACCTATTTGTCAATGGATAGATCTTATTGTTCTCTTTTTAATGGACTTTTTTGGGATGATAACTGACAACCAGATCAAATATAATGACCATATTTATTGCGCCATATTTATTGCATTATATTTATTTTGTCATATTTATTTCTCCATATTTATTAAGTTATATTTACAAAGCCATATTTATTGAGATAAAGTTTTTGTCAGGCTCTTATGCCATATTTATATAACATATTTATGTACCCATATTAATTATGTCATATTTACTACGCTATATTTATTAAGATATATTTATTATGCAATATTTACTGTGTCATATTTATTGCGCCATATTTACTGTAACATATTTATTTAGTTCCAAATAAGCCTAAACGGGCAATCTTGTTCACTAATAGATAGATAATTTCAATCACTTTTAAATGGGCTTTTTCGAGCTAAAAATGGACAACCCTAACAAAATTTATGGTAATATTTATTGAGTGATATTTACTGCGACAAATTTCTTTGGTCATATTTATTGAGCCATATTTACTGAGATATTTTTAGTTATGTCATATTTATTTTGCCATATTTATATTGTGTTAAACAAGCCTGAGCGGGTAAACCTGTTTGCCAAGTATAGATTTACCGAGATCTTTTCAATTGGCTGTTTTGGGGTAAAAATGGACAGTCGGATAAAAAATTTTGGATTTATTTATTTCGTAATATTTTTTGGGCTATATTTATTGCTCCATATTTATTGAGTCATATTTAATAAGCCATATTTCCTGAGACATATTAATTGAGACATAATTATTAAGCCATATTTCTTATTGCATTTTAATTAAGAGATATTTAATAAGCTATATTTATTAAGACATATTTTTTGCTCCAAATTTATTAAGATATATTTATTGTGTCATACTTATTGTGTAGTATTTATTATTATATATTTACTGAGCACTAAATGAGCCCGAGCAGGTAAACTTGTTCGCCAATGGATAAATAATTCAGAACTCTTTTCAATGGGCTTTTCCAAACTAAAAATAGACCATCAGATCAAGAGTTATGGTCATATTTATTGAGAAATATTTATTGCGACATATTTATTTTCATCATATTTATTTAACCATATTTATTTTATCATATTTATTGAGACTTAATTACTGTGTCGTAGTTCTTATACCAAATTTATTCAGCCATATTTTTTGTGTCTTATTTATTAACACATATTTATTGCGACATATTTATTGTGTCATATTTATTGCATCATATTTATTGCACTTTATTTTTTGTAATATTTATAGAGCGCTAAACGTGCCAGAATGACTAAACATGTTAGCCAATTGATAGATATTTAGGTTTTCTTTTTAATGGGCTTTTTCTAGTTAATAATCGACAAACAGATCAAATATAATGACCATATTTATTGTGTCATATTTATTGTCTTATATTTATTTTTCCATATTTATTGAGTCATATTTACTGAGCCATATTTATAAAAAAAAAAATTTGAGCCATACTCTTGTGCCATATTTATATAACATATTTATGTACCCATATTGATTATATCATGTTTATTATGTTATATTTATTAAGATATATTTATTATAGCATATTTGTAGTGTCATATTTTTTGAGTCATATTTATTACGTCATATTTACTGTGCTATATTTATTTAGTGCCAAACAAGCACAAACATATAATCCTGTTCACTAAGAGATATATAATTTTGAGCTCTTTTAAATGGGCTTTTCCAGGTTAAAAATGGACAACCGGAACAAACATTATGGATATATTTATTGAGACTTATTAATTGCGCCATATTTCATTGGCCTTATTTATTAATCCATATTTATTTGTGTCACATTTACTACTCCATATTTATAAAGCGTTAAACGTGCCCGAAGGATTAAACTTATTTGCTAAAGTATAGATTTATCCAAGCTCTTTTCAAATGGTTTTTCCGGGCTGAAAATGGACAACCGGATAAAAAATTATGGCTTTGTTTATTAGGCCATATTTATCGAGCTATATTTTTTATGTCATATCTAGTAACACATATTCATTGCTCCATATTCATTAACACTTATTTATTTCTCCATATTTTTTGAAATAAATTTATTATGATAAAAAAATTTCTCCATATTCTTATGCCATATTTATAAACAAAATTTATGTGCCCATAATAATTATGCCATATTCATTGCACTATATTTATTACGCCATATTTACTGTATCATATTTATTGTGCCATTTTTATTATGCCATATTTACTGTGCCATATTTATTGAGTGTCAAACAAGCCCAAATGCGTAATCCTGTTCACCAATAAATAGATAATTTTGAGCTCTTTTAAATGGGATTTTTCGGACGGAAAATGGACAACCGGAACAAAAGTTATGGTCTTATTTTTTTACTCATATTTATTACGCCATATTTATTGAACCATATCTATTTGTGTCATATTTATTGTGCTATATTTATATTGCGTTAAATAAGTCCTAATAGGTAACCTTGTTTTACAAAGAATAGATTTATCCGATCTTTTTTCAAATGGATTTTTCGGGATGAAAATGGACAACGAGATCAAAAATTATTGCTTTATTTATTGGGCTATATTTATTGCGTCATATTTATTGAGCTGTTATGATTGAGCAATATTTTCTTAGTCATATATCATAAGACATAATTATAGAACCATATTTCTCTAACCATTTTCATTTGAGATATTAAATAAGCAATTATTATTAAGCCCTATATATTTATTACGCCAAATTTATTGAGAAATATTTATTGCTTAGTATTTATTATAACATATTTATTGAGCGCTGAACGAGCCTAAGCGTGTAAATCTATTCTCCAATGGATAAATCATTCAGAGCTCCTTTTAATGGGCTTTTTCAATATGAAAACGGACAACTAATTTTATTTTTTTCTTTGGCCATATTTATTGAGCCATATTTTTTAAGCCATATTTATTTGTGTCTTATTTATTACGCCATATTTATAGTGTTAAACGAGCCCAATAAGAAAACCTGTTTGCCAAAGGATAGATTTATCCGAGAATTTTTCAATTGCCTTTTTCGAGCTGAAAATGGACAACCAGATCAAAAATTATAGCTTTATTTATTGGGCTATATTTATTAGGCTATAATTATTGCGTCATATTTATTAAGCCATATTTATTGAGCTATATTTCATGAGCCATATTTATTGAGATATAATTATTGAGCCATATCTCTTGTGGCAATTTCATAAAGAGATATTTAATAAGCCATATTTATTGAGTCATATTTATTGCGCAAAATTATTGAGATATATTTATTGTGTCATATTTATTGCATAGTATTTATTGAGTGTTGAACAAGCCCGAGGGGGTAAACATGTTTGGCAATTGATAGATCATTCAGAACTCATTTTAATGGATTTTTCATGGCTGAAAATAGTTAATCAGATCACAAGTTATCGTCATATTTATAGATTCATATTTATTACACCATATTTAATTTATTATATTTTTTGAACCATAATTACTAGGCCATATTTATTGAGACTTAATTATTAAGTAATATTTTTATGCCATATTTATTAAGTTATATTTTTTGCGTCTTATTTATTAACACATATTTATTATGCCAAATTTATTGTGTCATGAATATTGCGCCATATTTATAGCGCCTTATTTTTTTCCATATTTATTGAGTGATAAATGAGCCTGAATGGGTAAACCTATTCGTCAAAGGATAAACCTTTATGTGTTCTTTTTCGTGGAATTTATTGAGCACTATTTCTTGTGCAATATTGATTTCTCAATATTTATTGAGATAAAATTTTTGAGTATTATTCTTGGGCCATATTTTATACCATATTTATGTACCCATAATAATTATGCCAAATTTATTACGCTATATTTTTTTAGATATATTTATTATGCCATATTTGTTGAAGCCAAAATTGACCTCAATGGGAGTTCAAAACAGGGGTGCAACCAACACCTATTTCTCTCAAGTCTCGACCCTCAACTAGTTGCTAAGTAACTAGGACTGATCCAAAGCCTCACCAGGGAGGTCCCACCTCAAACTCAGAAGATCTCTCAAAGTTTCCCCTCCAAAGCCAAAAGCTAGGCTAGGAGCTCCTCAGAAAGCACTAGAAATTTGGAGAATAATGAGAGTCTGCTTTCTAAGGAGACCTTGTGGGTCTATTTATAGTCTTTTGCTGACCTGAAGTTACTGAAATACCCCGGGTTGGTCTGCCAATAGCAAAATCCCGCTATGAATAAAGTACTAAATGCAGCCCCTGGGGTTGTATGAGTAATTTTATCCGAGGGCATTTAAGTAATTTTACCCTAACCCTTGGCCCCACTCGGCGAGAACTCTATGTCGAGAACCTTCTCGCCTTCATTTGGCGGGAGCTAAAAAGGAGTGTCGAAAGTCTCAAGCTGAGTTGTTCCCCGCCTTCTGCGAGACGCAATCCTTCTCGTCGACTCTGCCGAAACGGGTCCCGGCTGACCGACGGTGAATGCTCTCGTTCATTTCCAGGCAAGAGCTCCTCTAATCTTGACGCTGTCACTGCTGGACATAGCGTTGAGTGAGTGGAGCTCACCCAATTCCCTTGCTGCTTACCACGGCATTGTGTTAGTGGAGCTAACCCAATGCCCTGCTAACTACGGCATTGAGTGAGTGGAGCTCACTAAACGTCCTTGCTGCTGACCACAACATTGAGTGAGTGGAGCACACTCAGATCCCTTGCTGCTGACCACGGTGTTAAGTGAGTGGAGCTAACTCAGTGCTCTTGCTGCTGACCATGATGTTTAGTGAGTGGAGCTCACTCAGCGCGGCATTGAGAACACACAATTCCTTCTCGCCTGCTTCTGGTCTTGGGCGGGATCTCGCCTATTCCTAGGTAGGAGCTCCTCCGGCGTGAGAGCGTATCTGGTCTTCAGGCCCAAGCTAGCCTGAGGGTGGTCAAACCCCGGCTGTTAATGACTCGGGGTGTCACCCATCGAATATGGGGTTGTACAGAATCCCTGCTCTTTTTGAGCTAACCCTGCGCTCGAAAGTACATATCCAACCCAGCAATATTCGTTGGGCACGTGTCATTTCAAAAAACGAGAATCTTTTGGTGGGCCATACCATGGATATATATATGTGTGGATAGACGGCCGTAAATATGTTCCTAAGTCACCGCTCTCTGCCTGAGCTCTCGCGAGATCTCATAATGCGTTCCAAACGTATTGACAAGCCGCTCCCGCAAGACCTCCAAGACTGCATCAATCCAGTCCAGGCGCGAGCCTTGGCAAATAGTACTGTGGTTGCCCCTTGGCTGGCGAGAAAGTCGCCAGCCGCTAATCCTTCCCCGCTAAATGAAAAGAAAGAGAAGAAGAAAAAGAAGGAGAAGGTGGTCCAGCTGGACCTTTCCCGCGATAACAGGGACTCACCTACCCTGACTACCGATCGTGTGGATGATGCTTCCCCTCTGTAGAAGGTATGCCTTTCTGATTTGCTAATCCCCAAGTTTACGAGTTGATAATGATCTGATTATATGCAAGGGTTGGTAACTGGCGGAATATCATTCGCAGAAAGCGGCTAGAGGTGACGACACTGGGTCACCGCTGGTGCCTCCAGACCCGTTGCCACACCCTCTCGAGGATAGACCACGGGTTAAAGATGTCACTCCTCCGGCTGCCTATCCGAGAACTGCGGGTATACTTTTCTCTGTTACCCCTTTCTGACCATTTCACTTGTAGCCTCTCCTATTGTCATGTTGACTTCTCGCATCCTCAGCTTCCCCCGACCCGGGTCTTACTAACCAGGAGTATAAAATAATGGCTTCTAACCTGCTCGGCCAAATGGCTAATCCCTCCGCACTAGCGGGAAGGGTGTCTATCGACCACTCCATAGCCCAAAAGGAGGTCAGTCATCTCGTGAGAGAGAATGACTTCCCCCATGATTCCGGCAAGGCCAGGATCACTGTGCGGAGACTTTTTTCCCGGGACATGGAAAGCCACTCCACTTCCTCTATGGGACTGAGTGGGGCCCGGGCCTTCTCGCAAACCGGTGGCTAGTGGCTCTCGTCATGCTGCAGGTAAGCGAAGCATTACCGTAGCTCTTACTCAGCCCTCGCCGTAACCATGAAACTGTTTTCTCAGAGGATCCGGACTCGCGAATGGGGGTCGATGAAGATGATGAAGACGATGATGAAGACGGAGAGGAAGAGGATGGTGAGATCTCCCTCCTTCCTTCATTTTGGGAGATGGAGGACATTGTGAATGACGCCGGGAGCGCGAAGAAATGATGGAAGAAGATTGTTGTCCTCTTGTTGAAGCTTGTGCGGCGGGAGCGGGCCCACGCCACTATGGAGAAAGAATTCCACGAGATTGTGGAGCAGAGGCTAGAGGCCCTTAAGTGCGACTATTTTTTTTGAGAGACGGGGCGGCCGGGTGGGCCTACCGCCGAGTTTTCCCCCGGAATATGTATCGCGCAGATTCGAGACCAGGTTTGTCGGATAAACCTAAGGTGCACCACCCTATCTTCCAACTACAACTTATTGGTGCCCCCGAGGACTAGATGGTGGGAGCGAGGACGATGGTACTAGGAACCATATTCATTTGAAGAAGTCTCGCCCCTTCTTGCCTCTCGACCATCCATTCTTGCAATGTATGCTATTTTTTAATATATTGGACTTTTCATTTGTAATCTTTCAATTATTATTTATTTTTTCCTTTTTAGCTCTTGCCCGGCGAGAATGATCCCTGCTTTGGTTTTCCTTTATGTTCCACGTGGCCGTTTTGAAATGCTTTCTGCGAGTCTGATCCTTCGGCCGGTCACTGTCATCCCAACACGGAACCCGAGCCGTCACTGACTTGGGACATGACGCCTGTACCGCCGCCACTATTTTTATTTCTCTCTTTTTTTTATAAAAGTCATCATTACCCAGATTACCTATAAATATAAGAGTTCACCAAACACATTTATTTCTCCGATCCAGAACCCCCCTTCCTCTCCTCGTTGCTTTTGGGACTTGCCGAGAACTCCCCCTTGCTTCTGCCTTCTTCTCTTGTTTTTGCCTAACTTTCGCTCTTGCCCATTCCTTTGAGATCTCGTCTTCAATCCCCCCAACAAAATGCCAGGTGAGAACGAGGGATGTTCACATTGCGCGGAAGCCTTTCGAAAGAATCAATTCCCCACTTATCGCCTTACCCTTGAAGAGTACAAACGGATCACTTCTTAGTACGTTCCCGCCTTCTATACCGCGAGAAATCCCGGCAACCAATATAGGGTAAATAGTGCGGTAGAGGGGGAGCTCTCCATCCCCCTCAAACACTTCGAGGTGGGCTTTCTCCTTCCCCTCTGGCCAGAGATGTATCAGGCCCTCCGTTACTACGGAGTTGTTCCCGCGCAGCTAAACCCTAACTCGGTCTCCATCCTTGTACCATTCATCTGCTACATGCGATCGGAGAAGATCGAGTTCAGCCTCCTGATTTTTTGAAAGTTATTTATCTTCCGCACGAAGGGAGGGGTGGTCTTCTTCTCTGGGCAACTGCTCAAGACAACCGATCTCGCCAACAAGCATCATCATTGGGGCGAGAAGTTTATCTTCGTCTCTGGCAACTTCGGCAGCGTTCCTCTCGCGCCAATCCAATATAAGGATGCCTCCTACAAGCCGTCTACCCTGGGATCGCGCGAGAGCACCATTCGGGAGTTCTTTGGGACGAAGGAATTTGATGTCCAATTCCTCCGATGGTACGTCGACTCTCTCCCTCCCGTGCCTCCCGGTGAAGGTACGGTCTCGTTGATAAGTAAAGTTTGTTTTAAAAGCTTGATAAGTAAAGTTTGTTTTAAAGAAGATAGATTTAGTTTTATATAATCTTTTACGTATATAAGTTTATCTCTTTTTTTACTTACTTATATCCTGTGGATTAAGGCAAGAGTACCTATCGTATAGGAGTATAGTATTTTATAGAAAATATCAAGGTCGTATTTTTCCTGGGATCGGTGTTTATTATTCTACTTTTTAGAACGGACTATTATTTTATTGAACGAACGGAGTGAAGTTTATATTTAAAAACTAAAGATAGAAAAATATATATACGTGATTTTATTAAGATAGGGACTTAGAAACTAGTCCTCGATTTCAGAATTACTTTGAGAGAATATTAATTCAGCTATTAAAGAACAACTTTATTTCAAAATTATCTAACTTCACGAGAGGGTCCCTTTGGTAGCATCACTGACTCGAAAGTACGACCGGGAAGGCTTGCGTATAAACGGGTTAACGTAAATGTAGTGTCTCGTCACCTATTATATGATCAATTAACAGAAAACCCTAGTTAGAATAACTAGAAAGTAGAGTTGAAATAGTTGAAAATAGTATCCAGCCTAGAGCTCATCTTGACCAAGTGCTAAGGGTTCTTAGCCTCTTCTCAGGATGGGGGCGGTATAAAGTACAGAAAATAATATCTACCTATCTATCTCAATCCAGGATTTAAGTTTCGCTTCACCTTTGTTTTTGGGATTGGGTAGTAAAATTTTGCAGAGCTTCCGCACTATCTTAATCCAGGTCATAGGCTTTTGCCTCACCCTTCATTCAGGATAGTTTGAAAGAATAAATTTTTGAAAATAGGGTTCAAAGCAGTTTCACGCTATCTTAATCCAGGACATAAGCATTTCGCCTTTCATTCGGGATAGTATGAGAAAATAAAGGAAAGTAAAGCTGAAAATAAAACAGTAAATTACTCAGAATTAAAATTAAAATAGTTTATTTTATAAAGTCCGAAATTATTACAACTTTCATAAAAAACTGAAAATAAAGCTGAAAATATTACAACTTACAGAACTTGGTATACTTGAAAGCTACTACCAGTTCCTTGTCAGAGAGCTGAGGAGTCCTAACAGTTCTTAAGGAAGCTGGTGGAGTTTGAATAATTCTACTCAGCTCTGCCCCTCTATTTATAGAAAAAAAATGCTTCTGGAAAAGCACTTTTGGAAAAGTTGCAAAACAGCTTATGGAAAAGCTGCCAAACAGCTTTTGCAAAAGCTGAAATTCAGCTTATGAGATAGCTGACTTTTGGACAGCTTGACACGTGGCGGTTTGGATAAGGAGGGAGCTGACTTGGCAGCTGAGTTGGCTGGTTGGATAAGAACTGCATCTGTTGATGGAAAAGCTACTGATGGATAAGCTTGGCAGCTTGTTGATTGAAAAGCTGCTGGTGGGTTGCTGATGGAAAAGTGGGCGGGTTGGCAGGTTAACAGGTTGAGCTGGCGGGTTGCTGTTAAGCTGGTCCTGGCGGGTTGCAGGTAGCTGGCGGGTTGGCGGGTCAACAAGCTGAGCTGGCGGGTTGCAAGTAGCTCGCGGGTTTGCGGGTCAACAGGCGCAAAAATGCTTTCACCAGGATTTGAACCCGTGACTTCATGAAATCCTACAAAGCTCCCACTCCACTAGGCCAGTTGATCATTTCTACATAAACACAAACACATTATAAATATAAACTATATTGGAATTAGTAACTTTATATTTTATATTTTATTTTAATTAATATATATACATTTAAACTTTATATTTTATTTTAATTAATAATATATACATTTAAACTTTATATTTTATATTTTATTTTATTTAATAATATATACATTTAAACTTTATATTTTATATTTTCTTTTAATTAATATTATAAATAATTATAGTTAACTGAATATATTACTTCTAATTTTATACATAACTTATATTTTTATTTTTGTGATAATACAGTATTACTTTCTACAGAATTTTATTTAAAGAAGAAAATTTAAAACAAATCATTTATTCCTTAATTTACATAAATAATTCATTATTTACGTAAAAAATGATATTCAAACTATACTAATAAATGAGTATTAATTATCACTTATCAAATACCCCCATACTTAGATTTTGCTATTCCAGAGCAAATATAGAGTTGAGTATATTTATAAGTTATGAAATTTTCTATTTATTATCAATTTAATTCTTCAAGATCAAATAGGTATAAATATCCGGTGAATAAAGAGTTAAATGCTATCGTATATATATATCATTGATACCAGAGTTAGAATTTATAGCCATAAAAGTTTTTGAAAATAAATAGTAAGCATATATTAAAATCAGATATAACAAAGATAGATTGGCTTTATGACTACTCTATCTTGCATGAGATATATTGAAAAATTACAACCTATTAAGTATGCTCTCTCAAAATTTTAAGCAAAATTAATTCAATTTTGTAGTGGTTTTAGGAGAATATAACTTGGTGGTTTTGCCCATATAGAGGCTTTGAATGTACGAGGTAATGAATTTTATCCTCTCACCTTTTTTTGTGTCATATTCATGCATTGTTACAACTATTTTAGGAAAATATTTTCCACAATAGCAAAAAAAACTTTGCAGAATTGAACTTTAAATCAATCCAATGCATATGTTTAGGAGCACATACTTCATTTCATATGGTCTTTTAATATTTATTGGATGCCTATGTTTACGGAATTTTTTTATTCCCATGGACATAAGATCTTTTCTTTTCTAGGAGCACATACTCCTAGATGCTTGCGTGCGTAAAGAAACATGCCAAGCAAAATAGTAGGTAGGGTTGTAAAAATAATATTGATAAAAGATTTTTAGAGCAATGGTAATATCTTGATATTTTCTATATTTTAACAAGATTGAAGTAATGATAATTACAGTCTACAATTGTTTGGTGAACATAATATGTTTGCTTCTATTGTATATATATGTAGTTCTATTGATATATTAAAGCAGGCTTGCTAAAAAACTAACTCCGATTATAATGAAATTTTACAAGGTAGGGTTTACAAGTTTATTCTAGATATTTATATCTATCTAGTTATGAGAAGGAGTAGTAAATTTGAAAATTCAATAATTTGCATTTTTGATCAACTCAGATTTTTAGAATATATTTACATAGTATGGTTTTTGAAAATTTTGACTTGTTTTGGATGAGTACTAAAATAAACAATGCTTTTATTTAAAACATAAGATATATTATAAAAGTGAAAATAACTTGTAGCTAAAAGCACCCCCATACTTATGTTAGGCATATGTATGAAGTGAAAAATATGTACAGAATATACAAAAGCATAAAAGATGGAAATATACAAAGGAATTTATATTTCGAGGTTATGGAGTAGTGTTAGGGTTTCAGGTTCTTTTTGAAAAGGGTCCCCAGTAAAATATAGTTTTAAACGGTGCCCGTTTACTTTGAAAGTTCCTAGTTCAGGGTGAGAAATAAGAACGGTCCCATATGGCCAAGTTTGTTTAACAGTATAGGGTCCGGTCCATCGAGATTTTAATATTCCTAGAAATAATTTAAGGCGTGAGTTATATAGTAGGACAAGATCACCTAGTGAAAAAGATTTTGGAAATTTAATTTTCCTATCATGATAAAACTTAGATCGCTCTTTATAAAATTTATTATTTTCATAGGCGTTTGCACGCCATTCCTCAAGTTCATTGAGTTGAAATTTTCGTTGTTCGGTGGTTAAGTTTGTATCTAAGTTAAGAAATTTTAATGCCCAGTATGCGCGTTGTTAAAATTCTACAGGTAGGTGACATGCCTTTCCATATACTACACGATAAGGTGTACAACCGATCGCAGTTTTAAATGCTGTACGGTAGGCCCAAAGGGCATCATCTAATTTGAGGGACCAATCTTTTCGATTGGTATCTACTGTTTTTTCTAATATGCGCTTTAGTTCTCTATTGACTACCTCCACTTGGCCGCTTGTTTGGTGGTGATAAACGGTAGCGAGTTTATGAGTAACTCCATATTTGGCTAACACTTTAGCCATCTGGGTGTTATAAAAATGAGTACCTCGATCGCTAACTATAGCCCTAGGCGTGCCAAAACGTGAAAATAATGTTTTCAGAAATTTTACGACGACTCTCGAGTCAGCGGTGGGTAAAGCTTGCGCTTCAGCCCACCGTGAAACGTAATCGATCGCTACTAAGATATAACGATTTTAAATGAAGGAGGTAAAGGGCCTACAAAATCTATACCCCACAGATCAAAAATTTCATATTCTAAGTAAAAGTTTTGGGGCATTTTGTCCCGACGGGAAATGTTACCTGACCGTTGGCAGCGGTTGCAAACGCTTACCAATTTTTGAGCGTCCTTGAATAAAGTAGGCCAAAAGAATCCTGCTTCAAGGGCTTTACGTGCAGTCTGGTTGGATTGATAATGTCCGCCGGTTGGTCCTTCGTGGCAGTGTCGTAGTACTTTTAGTCCTTCCTCATTTGAAATACATCTTCTAATTACTTGGTCTGCACAGACTCGGAATAAATACCGGTCTTCCCAAAAGTAGTTTTTCAAGTCAGAAAAGAATTTCTTCTTTTCTTGAAATGAAAAAGCTTTTGGAAGGACTCGGGCTACTAAATAGTTAGGCAAATCTGCAAACCAAGGAGTAGAAGAGTTTGTTACCTTCTCGAGAGCGAGAAGACTTTCTTCAGGGAATTTATCTTCGATGTCAGCTTCCACGAGTGTATCTGTTGCAGCATTCTCTAGTCGAGAAAGATGATCGGCTGCCAAATTCTCTGCGCTTTTCTTATCTCGGATCTCTAAATCTAATTCTTGTAATAAGAGAATCCAACGTAATAAACGGGGTTTTGCATATGCCTTTGTTAGTAAATATTTTAAAGAAAAATGATCTGTAAAAACTATAACTTTCGATAGTGTGGTATAAGATCTAAACTTATCAAATGCAATTACAATCGCTAGTAGTTCCTTTCTGTGGTTGTGTAATTGGTTTGTGTAGATGTGAGAGTTTTACTTTCATAATAGATAGGATGAAAATATTTGTCTATTCGTTGTCCTAAGACAGCTCCTACCGCATAATCACTCGCATCACACATGATCTCAAAAGGAAAGGACCAGTCTGGTGATACTAAAATAGGGGAGTTGATAAGTTTATCCTTAATAATATTGAATGCTACTAAGCATTCCCTATTGAATATAAATGGGGCTTCTTTTTCTAATAAATGAGTTAACGGTTTTGTTATTTTAGAAAAATTTTGAATGAACCGTCTATAGAAACCTGCATGACCTAAGAAACTTCGAATAGATTTTACATTTGTTGGAGGGGGAAGTTTTTCAATTATTTCTATTTTGGCCTTATCGACCTCGATTCCCTGGGAAGAAATTTTATGACCGAGAACTAAACCTTCGCGAACCATAAAGTGGCATTTCTCCCAGTTTAACACTAAATTCGTGTCTTCACAGCGTTGAAGAACACGAGCGAGGTTATCTAAACACGTATGGAATGAGTCTCCAAATACGGAGAAGTCATCCATAAACACTTCCATAACATCCTCTAATAACTTGCCGAAAATAGCTAGCATACATCTTTAAAATGTAGCTGGCGCATTACAAAGTCCAAACGGCATTCGCCTATAGGAGAAAGTACCAAAGGGGCAAGTGAACGTAGTTTTCTCTTAGTCTTCAGGGGCTATAGGAATTTGTAAATACCCTGAATAACCATCGAGAAAACAAAAATATGAGTGACCCGAGAGTCGCTCTAATATTTGATCTATAAACGGTAGTGGAAAGTGATCTTTATGGGTGGCATCATTTAATTTTCGATAGTCGATGCACATCCTCCAACCCGTAACAGTACGTGTTGGAATTAGTTCATTATTAGCGTTTGACACTACCGTTATACCTCCCTTCTTAGGGACGACTTGTACGGGACTAACCCATGTGCTATCTGAGATTGGATAGATAATTCTTGTATCTAATAATTTCATTACTTCAGCTTTTACGACATCCTTCATATTCGGATTTAAAGGTCGTTGGGGCTGGAAAGATTTACGAGGGTTATCTTCCAAAAATATTTTATGCGTACAAAAAGATGGGTTGAGTCCTTGGATATCAGAAATTTTCCATGCTAATGCATGACGATGTTGTTTTAACACTTCTATTAATTCAAATGTTTTCTTATCATTTAATTCGACAGAAATGATAACAGGGAGTTTAGATTCGGCTTCAAGGAAAACGTATTTTAAATATGCAGGAAGTGTTTTCAGCTCGAGGGTTGGTGGTTTTTCATATGAAGTTGGAGTTTTTAGAGTTGTAGAAGTTAAGGATATAAAAAGTTCTAAAGGGTCATCGGTAGGCATTTCTTGTGAAAGGGGTAAGTCTGCCAAGTCTGATTCTTCTATAGTTATTGAAAGTGCATCATAATAGGAAAAACCATTTTCCTCAAAAGAAGCTTCCGCAAGATAGCAGGAATCGTCATTTATTAAAGAATTTTTCATAGAGGGATCTATATCGATAGTAACCTCGTCATCTCCTACTCGTAAGAGAATTCTACCGTTACTTACGTCTATTATCGTGCGAGAGGTTGCGAGAAAAGGATGACCGAGAATTATGGGAACATCGGCGTCTTCCTCTATGTCAAGTATAACAAAGTCTACCGGGAAGATAAACTTGTCTATTTTGACCAAAACATCCTCTACTATCCCAACTGGATATTTAATAGAACGATCTGCTAACTGGATGCTCATTTTAGTTGGGCTTGGGTTACCTAATCCTAGTTTTAGAAAGAGCGAGTAGGGCATTAAATTTATGCTAGCACCTAAATCTGCTAACGCATCATTTATTAATAGATTACCGAAGAGACACGGGATGGAAAATCGTCCCGGATCATTTAATTTTGGAGGTAATTGATGTAATAAAACGGCTGAACATTCGGCGTAAAGAAAAACTCTCGAAATATCTTCGAGTTTTTTTTTATTTGAAAATAACGCTTTTAAATATTTTGCGTATTTAGGCATTTGTGCAATTGCCTCGCAGAAAGGTATATTGATTTGAATTTGTTTTAACATTTTTAGAAAATATTTATATTGTTCATCTTCTCGCTCATCTTTTAATTTAAATTGATAAGGTAAAACAACATGTGGGGAAGAAATTCGTGGGGGTTGAGGAGGCAGAGTCATAACGGGAAGTGGTGTAGGAAGGCTAACCTTAGCTTCTTTTTCTACCCTAATGGGTGGTGGTAGCTCCCTGCCACTTCGTAGTTTGACGGCTTGTCAACTTGGTGGGTTACTGGAATGGCCAGTATCCCGCGGATTTGGTTCCGTATTTCCTGGCAAATTACCAGGTTGGCGTTCCGATAGCATTTTTGATATTTGTCCAATTTGTATTTCTAAGTTTTTAATTGATCCGGTCAGGTTCCGGATATTGGACTAATTAATACTGACATATTTCGTGAATATGTCTTCTATCGGTGTTGGCCTAAATTGGTTCAGTTATGGTGGCGGCGTTTGTGGTTGTGGGGGTTGCGGTGCAAATCCACTTGGAATTACAGTCGGAGGGCGTTGAGCATTATTGGGGTTGCTCCACGAAAAATTAGGATGGTTCCTATATCTTGGATTATAAGAATTATTATTTGAGTTAACATTAGGATTATAGAAAGGTCTATAAGAGTTCCTCATATAATCGATTTCTTCAATTACATTATTATTCGGATTCCAAGTAGTTGTGGCGGAGGAAGCAGATATTCCAGCCAATTTTTTAGTTAAATTTTCTACTTGGAGTGCTAAAGAAGAAGAAGTGTCGAGCTCATAAATTCCAGCTTGTTTAGGGCGTGACCTTGGCACGTTCCACTGGTACGCGTTCATGGCATTTCCTCAAAGAGGGTTTGAGCGGCCTCGGGGGTTTTGTTATTGAGCGTGCCCCCAGCGGTAGCATCAATGGCTTGTCTGGTTTGAATATTCAAACCATTATAAAATATTTGTACCTGGAGCCAAGTTGGCAGTGCATGATGTGGACACCGACGTAGATATTCCTTAAAACATTCCCAAGTCTCATAAAGAGACTCAGACTCGCCTTGCACAAAGGAAGAAATATCCGCACGCAGATGTGCGGTTTTTGCAGGTGGAAAATACTTTGTAAGGAATTATTCGGTCATTTCAGCCCAAGTGGTAATAGATCCTCTAGGGAGAGAACCTAGCCACTGTTTGGCTTTCGTTTGTAACGAAAAATGAAATAAGCGAAGACGGATGGCATCATCAGTGATGCCATTTATCTTAAATATGTCGCATATTTCTAAGAAGTTTGACAAGTGCGTGTTTGGATCTTCGTCGGGCAATCCATCGAATTGAACAGAATTTTGAATCATTTGGATTATACTCGATTTAATCTCGAAGTTATTATTAGCAATTGATGGACGAACGATACTAGACCCGATGTAATCTAAATAAGGTCGTGCATAATAAGACATGGTGCTTTGGGGGACCACCTCTAGCATTTGTTGTTGCTCTACTGCCATTTCTTGTACGTGTGCGGTGCCTACGGACTCTTCCAGATTTAAGAGAAGCTCTTGATTCATTGATCGGAGGCACCTTAGAAAGGTGCGATCGATTTCAGGATCAAGTTCAAGAGTTAAATTAGATGGAGTTCTGCGGGTCATACACTAAACAAAAGACTTTTTGTATAAAATCCAAAATAGGGAAAAAAACTAAGTTAAAAATAAATACAAACACACGAAAAGACGTAAAATGGAAAATAACTAAAAATAGGTTTTTTATATAAAACAAGTTTTCTATAAAAGAAGTTTTATAATAAAAGAAGGTTTTTTATTATAAACTACTTTTTATTTTTTCAAATTTTATATAAAATACGTTAAAATAGTAGGTTAGGTTTTTTTTTTAGTAGTTAATAAACTTGTTAATAAAAAGTTAGGTTTTATAAAAATAAAGTTTTTAATTCAGGGAATTTTATGTTTGTTTTATTTTTATAAAAACTAAGGTATTTAAATAACAAGAAAAAGAAAAGATAAAATTAATAGCGTTCGTTTATTTTCAAATATTAACACATATAAACTAGTCCCCGGCAACGGCGCCAAAAAGCTTGATAAGTAAAGTTTGTTTTAAAGAAGATAGATTTAGTTTTATATAATCTTTTACGTATATAAGTCTATCTCTTTTTTTACTTACTTATATCCTGTGGATTAAGGCAAGAGTACCTATCGCATAGGAGTATAGTATTTTATAGAAAATATCAAGGTCGTATTTTTCCTGGGATCGGTGTTAATTATTCTACTTTTTACAACGGACAATTATTTTATCGAACGAACGGAGTGAAGTTTATATTTAAAAACTAAAGATAGAAAAATATATATACGTGATTTTATTAAGATAGGGACTTAGAAACTAGTCCTCGACTTCAGAATTACTTTGAGAGAATATTAATTAAGCTATTAAAGAATAACTTTATTTCTTAATTATCTAACTTCACGAGAGGGTCCCTTTGGTAGCATCACTAACTCGAAAGTACGACCGGGAAGGCTTGCGTTTAAACGGGTTAACGTAAACGTAGTGTCTCGTCACCTGGTATATGATCAATTAACAGAAAACCCTAGTTAGAATAACTAGAAAGTAGAGTTGAAATAGTTGAAAATAGTATCCAGCCCAGAGCTCATCTTGACCAAGTGCTAAGGGTTCTTATCCTCTTCTCAGGATGGGGGCGGTATAAAGTACAGAAAATAATATCTACCTATCTATCTCAATCCAGGATTTACGCTTTCGCTTCACCTTTGTTTTTGGAATAGGGTAGTAAAATTTTGCAGAGCTTCCGCACTATCTTAATCCAGGTCATAGGCTTTGGCCTCGCCATTCATTCGGGATAGTTTGAAAGAATAAAGTTTTGAAAATAGGGTTGAAAGTAGTTTCACGCTATCTTAATCCAGGACATAAACAGAGCTTCGCCTTTCATTCGGGATAGTAGGAGAAAATAAAGGAAAGTAAAGCTGAAAATAAAACAATAAATTACTCAGAATTAAAAATAAAAGAGTTTATTTTATAAAGTCCGAAATTATTACAACTTTCATAAAAAACTGAAAATAAAGCTGAAAATATTACAACTTACAGAACTTGTAATACTTGAAAGCTTCTACCAGTTCCTTGTCAGAGAGCTGGGGAGTCCTAACAGTTCTTAAGGAAGCTGCTAGAGTTCGAATAATTCTACTCAGCTCTGCCCCTCTATTTATAGAAAAAAAATGCTTTTGGAAAAGCACTTTCGGAAAAGTTGCCAAACAGCTTATGGAAAAGTTGCCAAACAGCTTTTGCAAAAGCTGAAATTTAGCTTATGAGACAGCTAGCTTTTGGACAGCTTGACACGTGGCGGTTTGGATAAGGAGGGAGCTGACTTGGCAGCTGAGGTTACTGGTTGGATAGGAACTGCATCTGCTGATGGAAAAGCTGCTGATTGATAAGCTTGGCAGCTGCTTGATTGAAAAGCTGCTGGTTGGCTGCTGATGGAAAAGTTGGCGGGTTGGCGGGTTAACAGGTTGTGCTGGCGGGTTGCGGTTAAGCTGGTCCTGGCGGGTTGCAGGTAGCTGGCGGGTTGGAGGGTCAACAGGCTGAGCTGGCGGGTTGCGGTTAAGCTAGTCCTGGCGGGTTGCAGGTAGCTGGCGGGTTGGCGGGTCAATAGGCGCAAAAATGCTTTCACCAGGATTTGAACCCGTGACATCATGAAATCCTACAAAGCTCCCACTCCACTAGGCCAGTTGATCATTTCTGCATAAACACAAACACATTATAAATATAAACTATATTGGAATTAGTAACTTTATATTTTATATTTTATTTTAATTAATATATATACATTTAAACTTTATATTTTATTTTAATTAATAATATATACATTTAAACTTTATATTTTATATTTTATTTTAATTAATAATATATACATTTAAACTTTATATTTTATATTTTATTTTAATTAATATTATAAATAATTATAGTTAACTGAATATATTACTTCTAATTTTATGCATAACTTATATTTTTATTTTTGTGATAATACAGTATTACTTTCTACAGAATTTTATTTAAAGAAGAAAATTTAAAACAAATCATTTATTCCTTAATTTACATAAATAATTCCTTATTTACGTACAAAATGATATTCAAACTTTACTAATAAATGAGTATTAATTATCACTCATCACTCGTCTTCAACCTGATACTTCCATTCTAAACTTCAACACATTCCATTATCACCCTTGCAGGAGAGCGAGAAGTTTCTCTACACCAACCCTTTGTCGAGACTCAGGGTACCGAGGGCCAGGCTACGAGAGATCCGCTGGCTCTCGTGAAATCTGTGGCTCAGGCTTGCCAGGACGAGCCTGCCCCGCCTCCTTAGACCAATGCCAGGAAGAGAAAGCCCGACGTCTTTTCATCCCAGCCGCTAAAAAGTCCAAATCCAACTGATGCCGACAAAGGGAAATCCGTGATGACTATGCCCGCCCGACCTCTAGCACAAGGTCAGTCCTTCGAAAAGGTTCTGCAGGTGGCCAGTGAGATGACCGTTTCTGGCAGGAATAGCGTTAGGGCCCTTGCCGAGAACCTTCCAGCCACAAGTGGGGCTGGTGGCGAGGGGGCGGCTGCCGAGACCTCCACTCGGTCTCCGTTAAAGGAGTTGCCAAAGGGGCACAGGAATTTTGTCCTTGGCGTGAAGTGCCTTGACACTGAGGGGAAACCCTTGCTGCGGTGGGACCCTGAGACCAACCAAGTCTCCGTCTCGACCCTCCTCCACAGCTGGGCGGAGCGTGACCATATCACTTGCGAAGCCATCGTGCCTGGCTACAGCCTTTATAGTCGGGAGTATGTCGGCCTCTATGATCAGCTGCAAACACGGCTCCTGGCCTTTCACTCTGTCCGGGCTCTGATGCGTGGGTTTGAGCTTGCGCACATATGCGCACACCGGAGCATCACCATCGACCACAACTTCGACGAGATGCTTAAGGCGTGGGACCAGGTGGTGGCCAAGGCATCGATTTTGAAGGCATAGCTGGACGATACTATGGGACGCCTATCTTTGCGCCCAGCAGAGGAGGTAAGCTATATCTTTCAAGCACTCGCTCTTGCCTCTGTAATCAATGGGTCGTCTCGGTGTTGATTTGTTTTTCCCTTCTGCAGGATTCTTCTCAAAATACGTCCCTTCACGCTGAGCTGACCGAGATAAGATATGAGAACATCCTGTTAAAGGACCAGCTCTAGCACACGGAAGCGGTTGTGGTTCCGCCTCCCCCGTCGTTGGACGAGAAGCTGAGGATCCGTCACATCTCGGAATACTACATCGACAAACTCCTGCAGACCAACGCTGAAGCAAATGTCAGGCTGACCCTTGAGATGTTGCGAGATGTGGGATGTTTGAACGAGACTGGCAAGAACGTCATCGCTAACCATCTTGTTCCCTGGCTCTTCGAGCCAATCCCGAAGCCCCCTGGAACACCCGACTCTCCTCCCCCGGATGTCCTGAGATCCCCCATGGCTACTGGCGGACATCCGGGGAGAGCTCATGTGAGAGCTCCTGTAGAAGCTCTAGCGGGAGCTCCAGCAGATACAGCGCTTCTCCCCTATGGGTTTCCTTTTCTTCTTTTTTTTCTGTAATGAGCGAGACGCTCTGATTTTTGTAATCACATTTGAATATATAAATTGTTAGTGTTTGTACCCCTCCTTTTTCTTTTTTGTTGATAATGAATGTTGCTCAAGCAAGCTTTGGTCGAGGCCCCATGCCCCTCCTCTAGGATATTCTCCCTTAGCGATCAACAGGCGGGAACCTGTCGAGAGATCAAGACTAACACACGTCGTTCTCGCATTCTGTCGAGATCCATTTTTCGTGGGTGTCGTTCATAGGCCTTTTAAGCTGGGAATACCGCCCCTCCTTACCTTGCGCGATAGATCGGGTCTCCTTGCCTAGACCCGATGGGAACTTCATTTGGGGAGGTCCCCCAGCTGAGACCTCCTGGACAAGATCCTTTTGGGTATGCCTTCAGGGTGTGTCTTTTGTCTTGCCTAGAACATCTGTGTCGAAACATTTCCAAACACTAAACCTATCCCCCACATACGAGCCCTCGGACCTGCCAGCTAGATGAGAGCATGTGCAGCAGGTCTACCTGGGGTCGAGTTGAGCTCGGGGTGTTGATAAAGATTTTATAACCAAAAACTCTGCCCCACAGGCGAGCCTACGAACCTGCCAGCTAGATGAAAGCCTGCGCAGTGGGTCTACCTGGGGCCGAGCTGAGCTCGGGTTAGTGATGAAGATTTCATAACAAAAACCTCTCCCCCACAGGCGAGCCTTCAGACCTACCAGCTAGATGAAAGCCTGCGTAGCGGGGCTACCTGGGGCCGAGCCGAGCTCGGGGTGTTGATGAGGATTTCCAAACCAAAACCTCTCCCCCATAGGCGAGCCTTCGTACCTACCAGCTAGATGAAAGCCTGTGCAGCGGGTCTACCTGGGGACGAGTCGAGCTCGGGGTGTTGATGAAGATTTTATAAGAAAAACCTCTCCCCCACAGGAAGGACTTTGGACCTACAAGCTAGATGAAAGCGTGCGCAGCGGGTCTACCTGGGTTCGAGCCGAGCTCGGGGTGTTGATGAAGATTTCATAACCAAAACCTCTCCCCCACAGGCGAGCCTTCAGACCTGCCAGCTAGATGAAAGCCTGCGCAGCAGGTCTACATGGGGCCGAGCTGAGCTCGCGGTGTTGATGAAGATTTCATAACCAAAACCTCTCCCCCACAGGCGAGATTTCGGACCTGCCAGCTAGATGAAAGCCTGCGTAGAGGGTCTACTTGGGGCCGAGCCATGCTCGGGGTGTTGATGAATATTTTATAACAAAAACCTCTCCCCACAGGCAAGCCTTCAGACCTGTCAGCTAGATAAAAGCCTCCGTAGTGGGTCTAACTGGGGTCGAGCCGAGCTCTGGGTGTTGATTAAGATTTCATAACCAAAACCTCTCCCGCACAGGCGAGCCTTCGGACCTTCCAGCTAGATGAAAGCTTGCGCAACTGGTCTGCCTGGGGTCGAGCCGAGCTCCGGGTATTGATGAAGATTTCATAACCAAAACATCTCCCCCACAGGCAAGCCTTCGGACCTGCCATCTAGATGAAATCATGCGTACCGGGTCTACCTGGTGCCGAGCCGACATCGGGGTGTTGATGAAGATTTCATAACAAAAACCTCTCCCCCATAGGCGAGCCTTCGGACCTGCCAGCTCGATGAAAGCCTGCGCAGCGGTTCTACCTGGGGCCGAGCCGAGCTCGGGATGTTTATGAAGATTTCATAGCCAAAACCTCTCCACCATAAGCGAGCCTTCGGACCTGTAAGTTAGATGAAAGCATGCGCAGCGGGTCTACCTGGGGCCGAGCCGAGCTCGGGGTGTTGATGAAGATTTCATAACCAAAACCTCTCCCCCACAGGCAATCCTTCGGACCTGCCAGCTAGATGAAAGCCTACACAGCGGGTCTACCTGGGGCCGAGCCGAGCTCGGGGTGTTGATGAAGATTTCATAACCAAAACCTCTACCCCATAGACGAGCCTTCGGAACTGCCAGCTAGATGAAAGCCTGCGCAGTGGTTCTACCTGGGGCCGAGCCGAGCTTGGGGTGTTGATTAAGATTTCATAACCAAAACCTCTCCACCACAGTCGAGCCTTCAGACCAGACAGCTAGATGAAAGCTTGCGTACCGGGTCTACCTAGGGCCGAGCCGAGCTCGGGGTGTTGATGAAGATTTCATACCACACCTTATTCTTATCGCAATCTTTAAAATGAAAAGAGTTGACAACGGATCAAAGTATGGGATATATTATGATAGCATTTGAAAACAAAAAATACAATCACATCCTCCCCATCAAAGGTAGAAGAGCTTTAGATCATCACCGCTCCAAGTGTGGCTCAAGGTCCTCCCTTCCTCATCCATGAGGTAATAACTTCCCGTTCTAAGGTCCTCTTTTACTATATAAGGCCATTCCTAGTTTGGGTTGAGCTTGCCCACAGGGGCTGACCTTCCTGCCGCATTAACCTTTTTCAATACCAGATCTCCTTCGATGAACTGACTGATCCTGACATGCTTGTCGATGTATTTTTCCATATGCCGCTTGATCTCTTCTTGCTTGATGGTTGCGATATCCCGCGCTTCTTCTGTCATGTCTAGCGAGAGGCGCAACCCTTCCTCATTTTCCAACCTCCAAGCGTCATCTCCTTCTCCTACGGCTGTGACCCGAGGGGATCGAACCTCGAATTCCACTAGCAGGACCACCTCACACCCGTGAGAAAGCTTGAAGGGGGTCTCTCTCGTGGCCGTGTTCAAGGGTCATCCTTAAGGCCCATAGAACTGAGGGGAGCTTTTCCACCCAATTTCCCCTCAAGTTTTCTACTTTTTTCTTGAGTAAGTTCACAATGATTTTGTTTACTGCTTCCACCTGTCCATTGCTCTGGGGGTGGCAGGCAGAGGCAAACCTGAGATCTATCACCAGATGGGCGCAGAAGATGATGAACTCTTTGCTGGCAAACTGGGGTCCATTATCTGTCACTATTGTTAGGGGTAGACCGTGCCTGCATATGATCTCTCCCCAGACGAAGTTCCTTATAACTTTTGAGGTAACTTTGGCAAAGGCCTTAACCTCCAGCCACTTTGAGAAGTAATCGATCATGACTAGGAGGAACCTCCTCTGCCCACTGGCTGGAGGAAAAGGCCCGACCAAGTCCATCCCCCAGATTGTGAAAGGCCATGGCGACGAAATGCTCCTGAGCCTTTGAGCGGTCAAGAAATGGGGGGGGGGGGCGTACAGCTGATTTTTTTTTCATCTCTTTGCAAACTCAGCTGCGTCCTTCCTCAGGGTCAGCCAGAAGTACCCCTGCCTTACAACCCTTGCTTCCAGCATCCTTCCTCCTGAGTAGCTGTCGCACTCGCCCGAGTGCACCTCCCTCAGGATCCTCTGGATCTCTTCTTCGGTCACACATCTCTCCAAGAGCCGTGAAAATATCTTACTATCCAGCCCCCCTTCCAACATCAGGTAGTGAGCCTCTTTATGCCTGAAGCTTTTTGCATCCTTAACCATGCCCGTTAGCTCGCCCGTGGTTAGGAAGGTTACCAACGGATCCACCCACGAGGATCGCTGACCTACCTCCATCAACTCCTCTTCCTCGATCGCTGGTCGGAACAATTCAGTCATGGTCCCTCCTCCCCGATGCCCAAACTTCACTAATCGGTCGATGACCGGACTCTCCTCCCGGGGGACATGTTGGATTTAGAATGATCGGAAACATCCGATGATTGCCCTTACCTTGGATAGGTACTTATGAGGGTAGGCTCCCGAGCTTCAAACTCTCCTCGAATCTTCGATGCTACCACCATCGAGTATGTGAAGGCCTCCACATCTCGAATCTCAACCTCCCTTGTCAGATGAAGGCCGGCTATCACGGCCTCATATTCTTCTTGGTTGTTGGTTACCGGGAAGTGGTAGGCAACCGCCTGCTCTATGGAGACCCCTAGGTGATTATCAGTACCACTCCTCCCCCAAGAGAAAGCTTTCCCGAGGCCCCATCAACAATCATCCTCCATGACCCCTGCGGCTGCGGCTCCCCCTCCTTGACCTCAACTACATAATTCACTAGGAAATCCGCCTTCGCTTTCGCCTTGATTGAGAGCCTCAGTACGAAGGAGATGTCAAACTCGCTTAGTTCGATGGACCACTTGGCCAGTCTTCCTGAGTGCTCCACCCCTTAAAAGATCTTACGAAGAGGATGTTCAGCCACCACCTTAATCGAGTGTGCTTGAAAGTACGGCCAAAATTCACTTCCCGAAATAACCAAAGCGTATGCTAGCTTTTCCAGGATGGGGTAACAGAGCTCCGACTTATTCAAAATCTGGCTCACGTAATAGATGGGCATGTGCTTCTTCCCCTCTTCTATGACCAGAACAGAGCTCATGGCCTCCACTCCTACTCCTAGATATAGGGTTAAGTCCTCTCCTTCTTTTGGGCATTGAAGTAGAAAAGCCTGGGAGAGCTGTCTCTTCAGCCCTTGAAAGGCCACTTCATATTCGGTGGTCCACTCAAAGCTTTGGTTACCCCTCAACACCTTGAAGAATGATGAGCACATGTCCCCTGATCTTGAGAGGAACTTGCTTAGACTGACACAACTTCCATGTCAAGCGCTGGATTTCCTTGGCGTAGCGAGGTGATTCCATGTCTAGGATGGCCTTCACCTATTCAGGTTAGGCTCTACCCCTGTCGTGGTCAAGAGATTCCCAAGGAACATCCCGCGGCTGGCCCTTAAGACACATTTCAAGGGGTTCAGCCTCATTTTCAATCTCAGCAGGGTGGCGAAGGTCTCTTCTAGGTCCCATAGGTGCAAGTTCACACACTTGCTTTTCACCATCAAGTCATCGACATAGACCTCTAAGTTTCTCCCCCTTTTGCCCCTGGAAGACTCGATCCATCATGCGTTGGTAGGTATCCCCTGTATTTTTCAACCCAAAGGGCATCATTTTATAGCTGAAACACCCCTCCCTAGTGATGAAGAAGACGTCCTTGATATCGAGAGGGTGCATCCGGATCGGGTGGTAACCTGAAAAAGCATCCAAAAAACTCATAACAGAAAAACCGACGGCTGAATCAACCAGCGCATCGATTCAAGGCATGGGTTAGCAATCCTTAGGGCATGATTTATTTAATAAAGAGAAATCGATACACATTCTCCAGTTCCCGCCCCCCTTTTTAACCATTACAACGTTGGAGAACCAGCCTTGATACTGGATCTTTGAGATGAAGCCGACTTCCAGGAGCTTCCTGACCTCCTCGCAGATCGGCTCCTCTAGCTTGGTGGCGATGGTCCTCATTTTCTAGCGTATGGGGCGAGTACGGGGGTCCATTTTCAGTCAATGACAAGCCACATCTGCGTCAATGCCCGGCATGTCCGCCGCGCTCTAGGCGAAGATGTCGACGTTGCTCTGGATGCAAGCTCTCATCTGCTCCTGGTCCTCGGGACTTAGGCCCCCGCTGATTCGCACCTTTCGCACCTGTCTTGCGCTGGTGAAGACCTGCATTTCCACCACTTCTTCGGCCGGATCTAGCTGTGCTTGGTCCCAGCCGAACCTTGCTTCTTCTTCTGGCTCCAACTCCTCCCTTCTTTTTTCAACCTCCGCTGCCTCCTCTGGCCTCTCCATCTCAACTCCTATTGCTTTCTCCTCCTCTACCTCCATCGCTTCTTCCCGGACCCCCTACTCAACTCCTGCTGCTAGCTTCTCCTCTACCTCCATCGCCTCCTCCAGGATCTCCTGTTACTGTTCGACTTCCACCGTCCATCGGGCCTCTTGCTCAACTTCTCCCTGCTCCGCCGCACTCTCCCTTATCTCCTCCCCTAGGCTCAACTCCTTTTATGTGACATCCTCTCCTTTCTTTACTAGCTCCCTCTCCAGCTCTTCTGCCTCCTCCATCCAAGACATAGTGTTGACCGCTTTTACGTAGCACTACCTCGCCACCTTCAAGTCTCCCCTAATCCTGACCTGCACCCCTTCATTGTTAAACTTGATGAATTGATGAAACGAGAAGGGGATGCAACGAAAGGCGCTGATGAGGGGACGCTCAAAGATGGGATTTTAGCTGCTTTGGGAATCCACAATCACAAACCTGCAGTTCTGCGGCACGCCTCCCAACTTCACGTGCAGCCCTACTCCCACTTAACTTCTTTCCTCTCACCCGAGAACCTAAACAGCGGTCTATCTGAGGCTAGGACCCTCTTCCCCTCAACCTTCATCTCATCGAAAGCCTTCTTAAAGATCACATTCACAGAACTCCCGTTATCCACAAGTATCCTTGAGGCCGTGAAGTTCTCTACTACTGTCTGAATCATGAGGGCACCGCAGAACGAATCCTAAAAGTATTGCATGTCAGCTAATGAAAAGGTGATTTTTTAATTTAGGGGGAGAGCTAGAGAGGTCTAGGAGACCACTCTTCGCAACATGGTCTGAAGGCTACCCTTGCGAGTTGCCTCAATCCCCACTCCCCCGTGGATCACCCTGATCCCTCCTTGGGTTCCCACATCTGCTCTATCCTCGCACCTATCTTCCCCCTCCCCCTACTGCACTTCCACGATCCTTACCGGCAGATCCTGCCTCCCCATTCCTCTAGCTTCCCGCATCTCTAAGAACTCTGGGCAGGTGGCCGTCGCGTGAACCTCCTCCTGGTGGAAGTCATAGAAGGGACATGCCACCCTGTCCCCTCTTCCTTCTCCACCTCCCCTTCTTCCATCCCCTCGAACTCCTCTTCTTCCTCCTCTTCCTCTACCAACCTCCATTGCTTCTTACGGCGGCGGGAAGTGATCCCTCAGTCCCTGCCTCCACGCCTGATGATCGAACCTCCTCGGCTCCCGAAGGTTGTCCCTTCCATGAAAACCTCCTCCTTAACCCTGGGGGAGACCCTCATTGGGCCTCCAACCCAACCGATTGTTCGGCTCTCAGCCCCCCCATCCATGTTGCTGCCCCTATCCTCGGGGTTCTTCCCTTCTTCTCTCTTCTCTTTGCTCCCTCTGCCTTCCTGCTGCAGGTTCCTTCACATCATCCTCCGCCAACCTGACAAACTTCCTAGCAAATGCCAGATTCGCCCTTTCAATGTCTATCTCTTTAGCCGCCCTCTCCGTGAGCTCCTCGAAGGAGAGGGGGGGGTACTCTCTTCAACTCCATGCTGAAGAAACCCGGCCTCAGTCCCAGGGTGAAGGCGAGCATCAGCACATACCCTGGGACCTACTGGACCAAGAGAACCTCTTCCTGAAACCGGTCGACATAATGACCTAGCGTCTCCTCCGGCTTCTGCCTTACTGCAAATAGGCACTCCGCCTCCTTCTTCCTCTTCTTCGACATCGACAACCTCAACAGAAACCCCCTGCATAGATCTTCAAAGCTGTATATTGAGCTTGCCGACAAATGGTAGAACCAGTCCCGGGCCTTCTCCTTCAACGTGATGGCAAACAGCCGACACTTGAAGGCATCTTTCATCAGCCTAATCGAAACTACATCCTCGAACCACTGTAAGCTGCACATGGTCATCCTTACCCGAGTAATAGGACATGTCCGGCTCCCGGAACCCCTCTGGCACCAGAGTTGAGATGATGAGCTCGCTGAAAGGGCCCTCGCCTCCTGGCTAGAGAAAGAGCACGTCCCGTGGCCTCGGTTGACTGGCCCGATCTACGAGACCGTGCCCAGCGAAGAGTTCTCGCACAGCTGCCTACCTCTCGCTTAAATCTTCTAGAATCTCTTTTCTGGGGCGCTGGCCTGGGAAAAGTTTCCGCGCGGCCACGTCCCTCTCACCGACCTCCACCGGGATCTCCTTCTTGGGACATTGCCCAGGAGCATTCTCGCCCAAGATCGGGACCACCTCCACCGAACCTGAGGTATCGCCAACTCACTCCTCGCCGAGAAGGACAAGCTGATGGTCTGATGGACCTCTCTCCTGAAGTCTTCTAGCATCTTCCACGTTGCTTCCTCTCCCCAGGTGGGGGATCTTCCTGAGCCAGACCCTTCACCGTCACCTCCAGTCATGGGACCAAACTCAAGGCTTTCTTGTATCAACTGCCTTCCACGCTCACCGCACTAGAACTGTTGAAGCCAAAATTGACCTCAATGGGAGTTCAAAATAGGGGTGCAGCCAACACCTACTTCTCTCAAGTCCCGACGCTCGACTGGTTGCTAAGTACCTAGGACTGACCCAAATCCTCAGCAGGGAGGTCCCACCTCACACCTGGAAGATCCCTGAGAGCTTCCCCTCCAAACCCAAAATCTGGGCTAGGAGCTCCTCAGAAAGCACTAGAAATTTGGATAATAATGAGAGTCTGCTTTCTAAGGAGATCTTGTGGGTCTATTTATAGTCTTTTGTTGACCTGAAGTTACTGAAATACCCATGTCTGGTCTGCCAATAGCAAAATCCTGCTTTTTGTAAAGTACTAAATGCGGCCCTTGGGGGTGTATGGGTAATTTTATCTGAGGGCGATTAAGTAATTTTACACTGAACCCTGGGACCCACTCGGCGGGAACTCTATGCCAAGAACCTTCTCGCCTTCATTTGGCAGGAGCTAAAAAGGAGTGTCGAAAGTATCAAGCTGAGCTGGCCCCCACATTCTGCGAGACGTAATCCTTCTCGCCGACTCTGCCAGAAGCGGGTCCCCGCTGACCGACAGTGAATGCTCTCGCCCGTTTCCAGGCGGGAGCACCTCTAATCTTGACGCTGTCACTGCTGGATGTGGCGTTGAGTGAGTGGATCTCACCCAATGCCCTTACTTCTTACCACGACATTGAGTGAGTGGATCTCACCCAACGCCCTTGCTGCTGACTACGGCGTTGAGTGAGTGGAGCTCACTCAACGCCCTTGCTGCTGACCATAGAGTTAAGTGAGTGGAGCTCACTCAGTGCCCTTGCTGCTTACCACGGCGTTGAGTGAGTGGAGCTCACTCAGCGCCCTTGCTATTGACCATGACGTTGAGTGAGTGGAGCTCACTCAGCGTGGCATTGAGACCACTCAACGCCTTCTTGCTTGCTTCTGGTCATGGGAGAGATCTCGCCTGCTCCTAGGAGGGAGCTCCTCCGGCGTGAGAGCTCTTCTGGTCTTCAGGCCCAAGCTAGCACGAGGCTGGTCCAACCCTGGCCGTTGATGCCTCTGGGTGCCACCCTGCGAATATGGGGTTGTAGAATATTTATTGTGTCACAATTTTTCCCCCATATTTATTATATCATATTTACTCTGCCATATTTATTGAGTGTTAAACAAGCCCAAACAGGTAATCTTGTTCACCAAAAGATACATCATTTTGAGGTCTTTTAAATGTACTTTTTAAGGAAGAAAACGGACAACCGGAACAAAAGTTATGATCATATTTATTGAGTCATATTTATTATGCTATATTTATTTAGCCATATTTATTGAGCGATATTTTCTGAGACATATTTATTTGTGCTAAATTTATTATGCCATATTAATATTGGGTTAAACGAGCCCGAACGGGTAAACTTGTTTACCAAAGGATATATTTATCCGAGCTTTTTTCAAATGGCTTTTCCGGGCTGAAAATGGATAACCAGATCAAAAAATTTGGCTTAATTTTTTAGGCTATATTTATTGGGATATATTTATTATGCCATATTTATTGAGCCGTAATTATTTAGCCATATTTCCTCAGTCATATTTATTGAGACATAATTGTTGAGTCATATCTCTTGTGGCATTTTCATTAATAGATATTTAATGAGCCATTTTTATTGAGTCATAATTATTGGGCCAAATTTATGGAGATATACTTATTGAGGCATATTTATTGCGTAGTATTTATTATAATATATTTATTGAGCATTGAACGAGCCCGAGTGGGTAAACTTATTCGCCAATGGATAAATAATTCTGAGCTCTTTTCAATGGGATTTTCTAGGCTTAAAATAGATAACCGGATCAAAAGTTTTGGTCATATTTAGTGAGTCATATTTATTGCGACAAATTTATTTTATCATATTTATTGAACCATATTTCTTAAGCCATATTTATTGAGACTTAATTATTGAGTCATATTTCTTGTGTCATATTTATTGAGTCATTTTTTGTGACATATTTATTAATACATATTTATTGGGTCATATTTATTGTGTCGTATTTATTACGTCATATTTATTGCTCCTTATTTTTTGTCATATTTATTGAGCGCTAAATAAGCACGAATAGGTAAACTATTCGTCAATGGATAGATCTTTATGTGCACTTTTAATGAGCTTTTTCGGGCTAGTAACCAGCAATCGGATCAAATATAATGACAATATTTATTGTGCTATATTAATTGCGACAAATTTATTATGCCATATATATTGGGCCATATTTATTGCACCATATTTACTGTTCTATATTTATTTATCCATATTTATCGAGCCATATTTATTGTAATAAAATATTTGAGCAATATTCTTGTGTAAAATTTTTATACCTTTATTATGTGCCCATATTAATTATGCAATATTTAATATGATATATTTATTAAGATATATTTATTACGCAATATTTATCGTGTCATATTTATTGCGCAATATTTATTACGCCATATTTAATATGCTATATTCATTGAGTGTTAGACAAGCCCAATTAGGTAATCTTATTTACCAATAGATAGATCATTATGAGCATTTTTAAATGGGCTTTTCCAGGCTCAAAACGAACAACCAAAACAAAAGTTATGGTCATATTTATTGAGTCATATTTATTGAGTCATATTTACTATGACATATTTATTTGGCCATATTTATTGAGTCATATTTACTTAGCCATATTTAGTTGTGTCATATTTATTGCACCATATTCATATAGTTTTAAACGAGCCTAAACGGGTAAATCTGTTTGTCAAATATAATGACCATATTTATTGCGCCATATTTATTGTGTCATATTTATTTCTCCATATTTATTGAGCCATATTTACTGAGCCAAATTTATTGAGATAAAATTTTTGAGGCATATTTTTGTGCCATATTTATATACCATATTTATGTACACATATTAATCATGTCATTTTTATTGCGCTATATTTATTAAGATATATTTATTATGGCATATTTACTCTATCATGTTTACTGCACCATATTTATTACGCCATATTTATTGTGTCATATTTTTGAGTGCCAAACATAACTAAAAGGGTAATCTTGTTCACCAATAGATATATAACTTCAGGCTCTTTTTAAATGAGCACTTCCTTATTAAAAATGGACACCCAGAATAAATTTTATGGTCATATTTATTGAGCAAAATTTATTAAGCCATATTTCTTTGGCCATATCTATTGAGCTATATTTACCATGTGAAATTTATTTGTATCATATTTTTTGCACCATATTTATATAACGTTAAATGAGCCCGAACGGGTAAACCTGTTTGCCAAATGATAGATTTATCTGAGCTCATTTCCATTTGCTTTACCGGGATAAAAATGGACATACAGATCAAAAAATTATGGATTTATTTATTGGGCTATATTTACAGCACCATATTTTTTTAGCCTTATTTATTGAGCAATATTTCCTTAGCCACATTTATTAAGATATAATTATTGAGCCATATTTCTTATTGCATTTTCAATAAGAGATATTTATTAAGCCATATTTATTACATAGTATTTTATATAACATATTTATTGATCGTTGAATGAGCCCGAGAAGGGAAACATGTTCACTAATAGATAAATCATTCAGATCCCTTTTCAATGATTTTTCTAGAATACAAATAGAAAACCAGATCAAAAGTAATACTCATATTTATTGAGCCATATTTATTTTATTATATTTATTGAACCATATTTACTGAGCCATATTTATTGAGACTTAATTATTTAGTCATATTTTATGAGCCATATTTATTGAGCTATATTTTTTTCGTAATATTTATTAACACATATTTATTATGCCATATTTATTATGTCATATTAGTGATGCCATATTTATTGTGACTTGAAAATCCCATTAAAAAGTGCTTTGAATGATTTATACTTTAGCAAACAGGTTTACCCACTCGGGTTCATTCATCACTCAATAAAAATGTTATAATTAATATAACGTAATAAATATGTCGTAATAAATATATCTGAATAAATTTGGCACAATAAATATGGCTCAATAAATTTGTCTTATTAAATATCTCTCAATGAAAATAGAATAAAAAATATGGCTCAACATTTATGTCTCAATAAATATAGCTCAAGAAATATGGAAAAATAAATATGTCTCAATAAATATGGAGCAATAAATATAGCCTAATAAATAAATAAATATTTTTAGATCTGGTTGTCCATTTTCAGCCTAGAAAAAGCATTTGAAAAGGGCTCAGATTAATCTATCCTTTGGCAAACAGGTTTACCAATTTTGGCTTGTTTAACGCTATAAAAATATGGCGGAATAAATATGATACAAATAAAAATTACTCAGTAAATATGACAGAATAAATATGGACAAATAAATATGGTGTAATAAATATGACTCAATAAACATGAGCATAAATTTTTTTTCGGTTGTCTGTTTCTAACCCGGAAAAGCCCATTTAAAAGTACTCAAAAGGATCTATCTATTGGTGAACAGGATTACCCATTTGGGCTTGTTTGCGACTCAATAAATATGACATAATAAATATGGCATAACAAATATGGCGCAATAAATATGACACAGTAAATATGGCATTATAATTATATCTTCATAAATATACAGTAATAAATATGACATAATTAATATAAGTACATAAATATGGTATATAAATATGGCCCAAGAATATGACCTAAAAATTTTATATCAATAAATATGACTCAATAAATATAACTAGGTAAATAGAGAGAAATAAATATGGCACAATAAATATGACACAATAAGTATGCCACAATAAATATAACACAAAAAATATGGCACAATAAATATAGTCATTACATTTGATCCGGTTGTTGGTTATTAGCCCGAAAATGCCCATTAAAAAGAGCACATATAGATATATCCATTATCGAACAAATTTAATATTTTGTGCTTATTTATCGCTCAATAAATATGTCAAGCAAATATGGCACAATATATTTGACACAATAAATATAGCACAATAAATATGTATTAATAAATATGGCAAAAAAAATATGGCTCAAAAAATATGTCACATGAAATATGCCTCAATAATTAAGTCTCAATAAATATAGCTCAGTAAATATGCTTCAATAAATATGATCAAATAAATATGGCGCAATAAATATGACTCGATAAATATTACCATAACTCTTAATTTGGTTGTCTATATTCAGCATGGAAAAAGACCATAGAAAAGAGTTCTGAAAGATTTATCCATTGGAGAATAGGTTTACCCGCTCGGGTATGTTCAATGCTTAGAAAATATATTATAATAAATACTGTGCAAAAAATATGGCGCATAAAATTTATCTCAAAAAATTTGGGGAAATAAATATGAGGCAACTAAGTATGGCTCAGTAAATATGTCTCAATAAATATGGTCAAAGAAATATGGTGCAATAAATATGACTCAATAAATATGACCATAACTTTTATTTCGGTTATCTTTTTTCATCCTGGAAAAGCCCATTTAAAAAAGCTTGAAATGATTTATCTATTGGTGAATAGGATTACTCATTTGGCCTTATTTGGAACTCAATGAATATGGCACAATAAATAAGGTATAATAAATATGGTGCAATAAACATGATAAAGTAAATATGGCATAATAAATATATCTTAATAAATATAGCGCAATAAATATGACATAATTAATATGGGTATATAATAATGGTATATAAATGTGGCACAAGAATATGCCTCAAAAAATTTTATCTCAACAAATATTGCTAAGTAAATATGAAGAAATAAATGTGGCAAAATAAATATGGCGCATTAAATATGGTCATTACATTGATCTGTTTGTCGGTTATCAGCTCGAAAAAGTCTATTAAAAGGAGCACATAAAGATCTATCTATTGGCGAACAGGTTTACCCATTTGGGCTTCATTTAGCGCTCGATAAATATTTCAAAAAATAAGGCGCAATAAATATAGCATAATAAATATGACACAATAAATATGCCGCAATAAATATGTGTTAACCAATATGGCCCAATAATTATGTGTTAACGAATATGTAGCAAACAATATGGCTCAATAAATATATCACAAGAAATATGGCTCAATAATTATGTCTCAATAAATATGGCTCGGTATATATAGTTTAATAAATATGAGAAAATAAATATGACTCAATATTTAAGACCATAACTTTTGATCATATTGTCTATTTTCAGCATAGAAATGCCCATTGAAAAGAGCACTAAATTATTTGTCCATTAGCGAATTGGTTTACCCGCTCGAGCTTGTTCAGCGCTAAATAAATATGTTATAATAAATACTATGCAATAAATATACTGCAATAATAAACATATGCAAATAAATTTGGCTCAATAAATATGACTAAAAAATATAGCTTATTAAATATCTCTTAATGAAAATGCCACATGAAACATGGTTCAGTAATTATGTCTTAATAAATATTGCCTACAAAATATAGCTCAAAAAATATGGCTCAATAAATATGTCACAATAAATATAGATCATTAAATATAGTCCAACAAATAAAGCCATAATGTTAAATCCGGTTGTCCATTTTCAGCACGGAAAAACCAACTGAAAAGAGCTCAGATAAATCTATCCATTGGCAAAAAAGTTTAACCTTTCGGACACGTTTAATGCTATATAAATATGGCGCAGTAAATATGATACAAATAAATATTGCTCAGTAAATATGGCTCAATAGATATAGCAAAAAAAATGGCGCAATAAATATGACTCAATAAAAATAACCATTACGTTTGTTAAAGTTTTCCATTTTCAGTCCGAAAAAGCTCAATTAAAAGATCTCATTAAGAACTATCTATTCGTGAACATGATTACCCGTCCTTTCTTGTTTGGAACTCAATATATATGGCACAGAAAATATAGCGTAATAAATATGGCAAAATAAATATGACATAGCAAATATGGCATAATAAATATATATTAATAAATATAGCACCATAAACATGACATAATCAATACGATTACATAAATATGGTATATAAATATGGTACAATAGTATGGCTCAAAAATTTAATCTCAAAAAATATAGTTCAGTAAATATGACTCAATATATATAAATAAATATAGGACAATAAATATGGCCCAATAAATATGCACATTACCTTTGATCTAGTTGTCAGTTATCAGCCCGAAAAAGCCCATTAAAAAGAGCACATGAATTTTTATCTATTGGTGAACAGGTTTACTCATTCGGGCTCGTTTAGCGCTGAATAATATGGCAAAAAATAAGGTGCAATAAATATGACACAACCATTATGTCGTAATAAATATGTTTTAATAAATATAGCACAAAAAATATGGCTGAATAAATAAGGCACAAGAAATATGACTCAATAATTAAGTCTCAATAAATATGACTCATTAAATATGGTTCAATAAATATGATAAAAATAAATATGACCATAACTTTTGATCCCGTTATCTACTTTTAACATGGAAATGCCCTTTGAAAAGTCTTTTTAATTACTTATCCAATTGAGAACAGGTTTACCTGCAAAGGCTCGTTAAGTGCTTAATAAATATGTTACAATAAATACTACGCAATAAATATGGTGCAATAAATATATATCAATAAATTTGGCGTAGTAAATATTGCTTATTAAATATCTCTTAAAGAAAATGGCACAAGATATATGGCTCAATAATTATGTCTCAATAAATATGGCTCATTAAATATGTCTCAATTTATATGGCTCAATAAATATGGCTCAATAAATATGGCATAATAAATATAGCCCGATAAATAAAGCAATAAATTTTGATCTGATTGTCCATTTTCAGCCCGAAAAATCCAATTGAAAAGAGCTCGGATAAATCTATCTTTTGTTATACTGGTTTACCTGTTCTGGCTCATTTAATGCTATATAAATATGGCAAAATAAATATGATATATCTAAATATAGCTCAATAAATATGGCTCAATAAACATGGCCAAAGAAATATGGCGTAATTAATATGACTCAATATATATAACCATAACTTTTGTTCTGGTTGTCCGTATTCAGCCCGAAAAAGCCCATTTAAAAGAGATCAAAATTATCTATCTATTGGTGAACATGATTACCATTAAGGCTTGTTTGGCACTCAATAAATATTGCACAAAAAATATTGCGTAATAAATATGGCGCAATAAATATGACAAAGTAAATATTAGGAAATAAATATATCTTAACAAATATAGCACAATAAATATGACATAATTAATATGGTTACTTAATAATAGAATAAACAAAGGCACAAGAATATGGCTCAAAAATTTTATCTCAATAAATATGGCTCAGTAAATATGGCTCAATAAATATGGAGAGATTAATATGACACAATAAATATGGCGCAATAAATGTGATCATTATATTTGATCTAGTTATCAGTTATCATCCCGAAAAAGTCGATTAAAAGGAGCACATAAAGATCTATCCATTGGAGAATAAGTTTACCCATTCGGGCTCGTTTAGAACTAAATTAATATGGCAAAAAAATAAGGCGCAATAAATATGGCAAAAAAATATGACATAATAAATATGGCACAATTAATATGTGTTAATAAATATAGCACAAAAAATATGGCTCAATAAATATTACATAAAAAATATGACTAAATAATTAAGTCTCAATAAATATTGCCCAGTAAATATAGTTCAATAAATATATTAAAATAAATATGGCGCAATATATATCACTCAATAATTATGACTGTAACTTTTGATCTTGGTTGTCTATTTTCAGCCTAGAAAAACCCATTGAGAAGTGGTGTGAATGATTTATCCATTGACGAATAAGTTTACCCTCTTGGGATCATTCAATGATAAAAAAAATATGTTATAATAAATAATATGTAATAAATATGGCACAATAAATATAACTCAATAAATTTTGCACAATAAATATAGCTTAATAAATATGTCTTATTAAATATCTCTTCATGAAAATACAACCAGAAATATGGCTCAATAAATATTGCACGGGAAATATGGATCAATAAATAAGGTTCAATAAATATGGCACAATAAATATATCTCAATAAATAAAGCCATAATTTTTTATATGTAGGCCCAATTTTCAGCGCGAAAAAGCCAATTGATAAGTACTCAGATAAATCTATCATTTTGCAAACAGGTTTACCCATTCTGGATCGCTTAATGCTCAATAAATATGACACAATAAATATGGCTCAATAAATACGACCATAACTTTCGTTCTGATTGTCCGTTTTCAACCAGGAAAAGCTCATTTAAAATTGCTCGAAATTATCTATCTATTGGTGAACAGGATTAAACATTTAGGCTTGTTTGGCACTCAATAAATATGACATAGTAAATATGGCATAATAAATATAGCGCACTAAACATCACATATTAAATATGGTGTAATAAATATATCTTAATAAATATAGCGCAATAAAATGGCATAATTAATATGAGTACATAAATATGGTATATAAATATGGCATAAGAATATCGCTCAAAAACTTTATCTAAGTAAATATGGCTCAATAAATATAGAGAAATAAATATTGCAAAATAAATATGGCGCAATAAATATTGTCATTACATTTGATCCGGTTGTCAGTTATCACCCCGAAAAAGCCCTTTAAAAAGAGCACAAAAAGATCTATCCAATGACAAATAGTTTTACCCATTCAGGCTCGTTTAAGTGTATATAAATATGGTAAAAAAGAAGGCATAATAAATATGTCTCACTAAATATGACACGATGAATATGGCGAAATAAATATGTGTTAATAATTATGGTGCCAAAAATATGGCTGAATTAATATGGCACAAGAAATATGACTCAATAAATAAGTCTAAATAATTATGGCTCATTAAATATAGTTCAATAAATATGATAAAATAATATGGCGTAATAAATATAACTCAATAAATATGACCATAACTTTTGATCTAGTTGTCTTATTTTAGCTTGGAAAAGCCAATTAAAAATAGTACAAGATGATTTATCTTTTGGTGAATAGGTTTACCTGCTCGGACGCGTTCAGCGCTAAATAAATATGTTTGTTCATATGCGGAAATGGAAGGGTCATGGGCCCCAGCAGATAACGGATGTTAGTTCTCACTAGGATGAGGTGAAGAGGTTGATGGGGATGTAGTGAATGCTTTTGCAAGCTCGAGAGTGGAGCACCCGCTTGATCAAGGGTTGTGGGGATAAAAGGAGGTTGATGATGAACCATCTAGTAGACGGTTACTTTGATATTTAGGCTCTGATGGTTGATGTTGTTGTTGAGAGAGGATAGAAGTTGAGAAGAAGTGGTGGGCCGCTGGCAGCGGCAACAGCAGACTTCGCCCGTCGCGGCTTAAATGCAACTCTTGCGGCGAGCTTTCCTTTATTTAAGAATTGAGATATTACAGCTATAGATTGCACCTTTCAATTGAAAGTACATAAAGACTACAAAGGGTGAAGTTGGTCATTAAGGAAATAATATGGCAAATGTCGCGCAGTTTGAGCAGAGAGGTCGGCCGATCGCGTAGTTAGATAATCCCATAATCAGATCAAAAAGTTATTGCGTAAGATATCCCATTAAAAAGAGATCTAGAAGACTTATCCATTGGCGAACAGGTTTACCCGCTCTGGCTCGTCTAGCGCTTAATAAATATACCTTATTAAATAACTCTTATTGAAAATTCTACAAGAATTATGGCTTAATAATTATGTCTCTATAAATATGGCTTAGGAAATAAGACTCGATAAATACGGCTCAATAAATATGTCTTAATAAATATAGCATAATAAATAAAGCCATAATTTTTCATCTAATTGTCCATTTTCAAGCCGGGAAAGACAATTAAAAATTGCTCGAATAAATCTAACATTTGGCAAACAAATTTACCTGTTCAGGCTCATTTCACGCTATATAAATATTTCTTAATAAATATGGCTCAGTAAATATGGCTCAATAAATATAGCCAAAGAAATATGGCGCATTAAACATGACTCAATAAATATGACCAAAACTTTTGTTCTAGTTATCATTTTTCAGCCTGTAAAAGCCCATTTAAAAAAGCTCGAAATGATCCATCTATTAGTGAATATAATTACTTGTTTGGGCTTGTTTGGCACTCAATGAATATGGCACAGAAAATATGACGTAATAAATATGGCGTAATAAATATGACACAGTAAATATGGCGTAATAAATATATCTTAATAAATATAGTGCAATAAATATGGCATAACTAATATGGTTATATAACAATGATATATTAATATGGCACAATAATATGGCTCAAAAATATGTCATATTTATTTCATCATATTTATTATGCCATATTTACGGTGTCATATTTATTAAGTGTCAAACAAGCCTAAACGGGTAATCTTATTCACCAATAAATAGATAATTTTGATCTCTTTTAATTTGGCTTTTTCGGGTGGAAAACAGACAATGGGAACAAAAGTTATGGTGATATTTATTGAGTCATATTTATTGTGCCATATTTCTTTGGACATATTTATTGACACATATTTACTGAGATAAATTTATTTGTGTCATATTAATTGCGCCATATTTATATAGTGTTAAATGATTCCGAACGGGTAAACCTATTTGCCAAAGGATAGATTTATCCGAACTTTTTTCAAATGGCTTTTCCGTGATGAAAATGGAGAAATAGATAAAAAATTATGGCTTTATTTTTGGGCTATATTTATTGGGCTATATTTATTGTGCTATATTTATTGAGCCATTATGATTGAGCCATATTTCCTGAGTCATATTTATTAAGACATAATTATTAAACCATATTTCTTGAAGCACTTTCATTAGATATATTTTATAAGCTATTTTTATTGAGTCATAGTTATTGGGCGAAATTTATTTAGAAATATTTTTTGTACTATTTTTTCATAGTATTTATTATAACATATTTTTTGAGCGTTGAACGATCCCGAGTGGGTAAACCTATTCGCCAATGTATTAATCATTCAGAGCTTTTTTCAATGGGCTTTTTCAGGCTGAAAATTGACAACTAGAACAAAAGTTTTGGTCATATTTATAGAGTCTTATTTTTTGGGTCATATTTCATTTGCCATATTTATTAAGCCATATTTACTGAGTTATATTAATTTGTGTCATATTTATTACGCCATATTTATATAACATTAAACGAGCCCTAACGAGAAAACCTATTTGCCAAAGAATAGATTTATCCGAGCTCTTTTCAATTGGCTTTTCCCGACTAAAAATGGACAACCAAATCAAAAAAATTTTGCTTTATTTATTGGGCTATATTTATTGTGTTATATTTATTGTGTCATATTTACTTAGTCATAATTATTTAGACATATTTCCTGAGTCATATTTATTGAGACATATTTTTGAGCCATATTTCTTGTGACATTTTCATTAAGAGATATTTAGTAAGCCATTTTTATTTAGCCATATTTATTGCATCAAATTTATTGAGATATATTTATTGTGGCATATTTATTGCGTAGTATTTATTATAACATATTTATTGAGCGTTGAACGTGCTCGAGCATGTAAACCTATTAGTCAATGGATAAATCATTCAAATCTCTTTTTAATGGGCTTTTCTCGGGTGAAAATAGACAACCAGATAAAAATTTATGGTCATATTAGTGAGTCATATTCATTCAAAGCTCTTGCCAAATGATAGATTTATTGAGCCATATTTATTATATCATATTTATTTCTCCATATTTATTGAGTCATATTTATTGAGATAAAATTTTGAGCCATATTCTTGTGCTATATTTATATACCATTATTATGTACCCATATTAATTATGTCAAAATTAATGCTCAATATTTATTAAGATATATTTATTACACCTTATTTACTGTGTCATGTTTATTGCTCAAGATTCATTACGCCATTTTTACTATGCAATATTTATTGAGTGCCAAACAAGCCTAAATGGGTAATCCTATTCACCAATAGATAAATCATTTCGAGACCTTTTAAATGAGCTTTTACTGGTTGAAAACGGACAACTGGAACAAAAGTTATGGTTATATTTATTGAGCCATATTTATTAGGCATATTTATTGAGCTATATTTACTAAGTCACATTTATTTATGTCATATTTTTTCTACCATATTTATATACCGTTAATCAAGCCCGAATGAGTAAACCTGTTTGCAAAATGATTAATTTATTCGAGCTCTTCTCAATTAGCTTTTTTGGGCTGAAATTGGACAACCGGATAAAAAATTGTTTTATTTATTGGGCTTTATTTATTGCACCATATTTATTTAGCCTTATTTACTGAACTATATTTTCTGAGCCGCATTTATTGAGATATAATTATTGAGGCATATTTCTTATTTCATTTTAATTAAAAAATATTTAATAAGCCATATTTATTGAGACAAATTTATTGCGCTAAATTTTTTTAGATATATTTATTGCATAATATTTATTGCATAGCATTTATTATAATATATCTATTGAGCGTTGAACGAGCCTGAGCGGGTAAACCTGTTCGTCAATGGATAAATCATTTAGAGCACTTTTCAATGGGTTTTTTCAGGCTGAAAAAAGACGACCGAATCAAAAGTTATAGTCATATTTATTGAGTCATATTTATTATGCCATATTTATTGAAATATATTTACTGAGCCATATTTGTTGAGACTTAATAATTAAGTCATATATCTTGTTCATATTTATTGAGCCATATTTTTGGGACATATTTATTAACACACATTTACTATGCCATATTTATTGTGTCATATTTATTGCACAATATTTATTAAACCTTATTTTTTTGCCATATTTATTTAGTATTAAACGAGCCCAAAGGAGTAAACCTGTTTGACAAAGGATAGATCTTTATGCGCCCCTTTTAAAATGTTTTTTCAGACTAATAAATGACAACCAGATCAATTGAAAAGACCATATTTATTCTATTATATTTATTATCATATTTATTTCTCCATATTTACTGAGCCATATTTACTGAGCCATAATTATTGAGATAAATTTTTTTAGCCATATTCTTGTGCCTTATTTATATAACATATTTATTTATCAATATTAATTATTCCATATTTATTGAGCTATATTTATTAAGGTATATTAATTACGCCATATTTACTATGTCATATTTATGGCGCCATATTTTTTAAGCCATATTTTTTGTGCCATATTTTTGAGAGCCAAAAAAGCTCAAATGGGTAATCCTATTCACCAATAGATAGATTGTTTTGAGCTCATTTATATGATCATTTTCGGGCAAAAAACGGACAACCGGAACAAAAGTAATGGTCATATTTATTGAGTCAAATTTATTTGGCCATATTTATTTGGCCATATTTATTGAGCCATATTTACTAAGCCATATTTATTTGTGTCATATTTATTGCATCATATTTATATAGCGTTAAACAAGTCCGAATCGGTAAACTTGCTTGTCAAAGGATATATTTATCTGAGCTTTTTTCAAAGGGCTTTTCTGGGCTTAAAATGGGCAACTAGATAAAAAAATTTAGCTTTATTTATTGGTCTATATTTATTGTACCCTATTTATTGAGCCTTAATTATTGAGTCATATTTCCTGAATCATATTTATAGAGACATAATTATTGAGTCATATTTTTGTGGCATTTTCATTAAGATATATTTAATAAGCCATTTTTATTGAGCTAAATTTATAGAGATATATTTATTGCATGATATTTATTATGTAGTATATATTATAACATATTCATTGAGCATTAAACGAGTCCGAACAGTTAAACCTTTTCTCCAATGGATAAATCATTCAAAGTAGTTTTCAATGGGCTTTTCTAGGCTGAAAATAGACCACCGGATCAAAAGTTACGGTCATATTTAGTAAGTCATATTTATTGCAAAAAAATTTATTTTATCTTATTTATTGAACCATATTTACTAAGACATATTTATTGAGACTTAATTATGGAGTCATATTTCTTGCGCCATATTTATTGAGTCATTTTTTGTGCTATATTTACTAACACATATTTATTCTGCCATATTTATTGTGTCATATTTATTACGCCATATTTTTTGCGCTTTTTTCTTGCCATATTTATTGAGCGCTAAACGAACCCGTATGGGTAAACCTGTTTACTAAAGGATAAATCTTTATGTGCCCTTTTTAATGAGCTTTTTCGTGCTGATAACGGATAACTGAATCAAATGTAATGATAATATTTATTGTTTCATATTTATTATGTCATATATATTGTGCAATAATTATTTCTCCATATTTATATCGCCATATTTATTGTGTCATATTTATTTCTTTAAATTTACTGAGCCATATTTATTGAGATAAAATTTTTGAGCCATATTCTTCTGCCATAATTATATACCATTATTATGTACCCATATTAATTATGTCATATTTATTACCCTATATTTTTTTAATGAAAGTCTTTGATTATAAGGGTAGCTAATCACCTAAAAGGGGGTGAATAGGTTATTGAAGTATTTTATAGTTCTTTAAAATCTTCTATAACTTATGTCCTACAGTGTTTATTTAATTCAGCTTTCAAGAACACAATACTCAACACAGTAAAACACAAGACATAGCACACCAGATTTTATAATGGTTCCCCAATGTATGGGTACATCCACTGTCCCTCTCCGCCTTTCTAACAGTATGTTGGGTAAGGCACTTCTCTAAAAACTATGGCTCTTCAAGGATTACAGCATGATCCAACCGAATTAGTCAGTCTCCACTAAGACATACAACACAGGCGCACATCCCTCCACACAGTAATCTCCTCACTATCAAACACAGTCATAACTTCCCATTAACACAGGTTGGGAAATAGAGTGTCACAACCCGCATTTTTCACCAAAAATAAAGGTGTATCAGAGTAAGGGAAAAATGCATGTCATGATACCATGTCAGCAAGGGATATCTGTAGATGCTCAGGCAAAATATCTACTTAATCATGAAGAAAGGTTCTTTAAGTTATTTAGAGGTAAAATTAGTTTAAGTATAATAATTAGCCAAATCCCTCGATTTAGTGGCTCATCAAGTCAACAAGAAAAGTAGTTAAACACTGCAAAAAATACTTCTTTTAAAAAATTAGATATCCTACATGAGTTTTGAGGTTCCCAGAGGACACCTCAAAGTATTCAAGTTCTAAATTTATAGTAGAAGTAAAAGTAGATTTTTTTACGGTCATTAAATATATTGAGTTAACGTTTTAAGTTGTGCAATGCATGCAGTAATAATAGTAATTTTTATACCTGAAAATAACTGTCATGCAATCCTAACATAAACATCCCAGAGAGCAAGTAATCCACATCCATAGAAAGAAAACTAAGCAACTAGCAAGTATCCAAAAATAACAATCCTATGGGCATCAACAAACGGACACGAACCCACATACAATAAAGTATGTTTGAACTAGTAAAAAAAATAAACAACAGTCTACCTCGCTAAGATGAGGCAACAACCACGGCCAACATTGCCGCTCAACCACTCCAAAAACTAGCACCGAACTCAGCTACACCTCTGAACCTGAGGCATTCCAAAGACAGAACACCTCAGCAAGAAAGTACAAGTGATGGAAAAAAGAAACCCACTAGTACAAAAGTCAAGGGGCACCAACCCATGACCAAAGAAAAGGTACAGAAACAAGTACAGTAGCAAGGTACAAAGGTAAAAAGATTAATACTTATGTGAAGCATCACGTAACAACAGAACCCCAAATGTACAAGACTATAAGGGGAAAAGGTCAAGATTAAATAATCAGGAGAAAAACAAACTCCTATTAGCACCTGTGGTCAACTCCACCAAAACCAAAACAACACGGGCGAGGTGGTCAACTTTTCCGGACACAACCCCAAAGACAATTTATCTATCTAATTGCGCGGGAGGTTGGATACTATACCATTCATTGTAAATCCCAAAAACACAATAGAGACCCACAATGTATTAATAGGGAGATCAAACATTGATGCGGTGCGTTCACACACTAATAACTCCTGCAACAAAGAAAAAAACTAGGAAGGAAAGCCCCGTAATGATCCAGTATAGATCTCAGTGGCACACCATAACCCAATCGTGGCCTGGTGGCTTGTCTCGCCCCACGGACATGCCATGAAAAAAACCATAATAGACATCTCAAGTCAGCAACGGCACATCGGATTCTACTAGACAATTTTAGATTAAAAGCGGTTTATCAACCTTTAGGAAGAATTAAAAATCCTAAACAAACTCTAACAAATTTCTACAAGAGATTTACGGACTGTAATAAAAGTGGAACTTAATCACATCATCAAAAGATATAACCTCTAACAGGCTAGATAGTGAAATCAAGAACATGATGACTATAATTGCAATTTGTCAAGAGATCATATCAGCAAGATACATCAGTAAATTAATACAATAATCATGAATACAAGCAGTTAGAAATTCCTGCAAAATCTGCGTAAAGAAGGGAAGTGAAAAAGTAAACCATCACTTGCCTTGATTTTTTTTACCGAAAATATTCTCTGAATCACTCTTTGATGTAGATCGGGGCTAAATAAGACGAGAGAAGTCAAAATCTAAGAAGAATGGCCAAAAACAGGAGTTAGGGCCGAAAACCCTAGCGAGAAAATTTCAAGGAAAGGGGATGATTTTACCACGATGGCGTGCTCTTGACGAGAGCTTTTCGGATCTATAATCGGTTGAAGTTTTCGAGCACCGGAGCATCTTCGGCGTACACTAGAAGATTCACGAATGGGAGGGAGTCGCTGCACAAGTGGTTTCGTTTCGGTCTAAATCGTGAGGAAGAAGATGAAGTTTTCTTTCTAATTATCTTAAGTATCAGAATATATATATATACATATATATATATATATAAAGTTTTGTCTAAATAGGAAAAAAACGGCCTATTTATGAGCGGGTGAGCGGAAAACGAAACCCTATCGCAGACTTGAATGAAATTCTCGAGATGAATCTACAGTACTCTAGACCAAGGTTACAGGCTACTCGAAAAGGACCTAAAGTACTCGAGAACAAGCTTAGAGTTCTCGAGAACTAACCTCAGGATTTTTCTGGGAAGGATTTACAGTACTCGAGTACTGGCTTCAGAATTATCGAGAAGAGCAGCTGAGAACTCGAGAAGAAGGAATTACCACCCGAGAAGAAAAATTGCATGAACAGTGCTTTTTACAAATATATCCAAAAAAATCAAAATAAAGAAATGAATAGTAAATGACATTTTGGAATAGTGCTTTAATATTAAAATACTCATATTTATATTTTTTTAATAAGGAAACACGAGTTCAAAACAGAGGCCCAAACGCTCGCCGAATTAAATGAAACTCGCACCGAAGGCGTTCTTGAGATATAAATTTTCAAAGTGTACGACGAACATAAATTCCACAAAACTTTGGGAAATCGCCGAGGCTCGAATATCGCTCGGATCGCGACGAAACTTGATGAGCAAGTCCAAAATTATTTAACTTAATTTTCCAAAGCAAAATTTTATAATTACAACAAGAATTCACGAATTTGGCCGACACGACTGAACAGACATCAAAATTCCTTAATGGCGTTGTGCCGTCAACTCGACGTTAAAAGTAACGCCATGTCGTCATAAATATGACGATATCAAATCAAATAAAATCATTGAATAAAAAATTGGGGGCGTTATAGTCACTCAACTTAAAAAGAAGTATCGTCCTGAAACTTAACACAACTCCAAAACAAAACTAAAAAGGAGAAAATCAAACACCACCAAAAACATAGAGACATACAAGGATTCCCACGTCGCGCTCTCGACATCTTGATTTCGCTAGAGAACCTTGACCTTAAGGATGGTCTTTCTCCCCAACACTCGATCTTGAGAATCCAGAAATCGAACAGGTTCTTCCACATACGCATGGTTGGGCAGAATCTGGGGACCCGAGTTGAGAATAAGACGATCATTATGAATACACTTATGTAACTAGCTCACATGGAACACATCATGGACTCCAGGGAAGGTACCGGGCAACTCCAGCCTATAGGCTGAAACTCCAACGCATTCAAGAATCTAAAAAGGTCCCACGTTCCGGGGGTCTAACTTGTGGTTCCTTCCAAACCTTTTAACGCCAGACATCAGAGAAACTTTCAGAAAAACCAAGTCTTCAACGACAAATTCTAGATCAACCCTTCATCGATTAGCATACTTCTCATAACGCTCTTAAGCTACACGGAGCTTCTCTCGAATATGAGTTACAACCCAATTCATCTCTTCAAGGGCCTCCATACCAAGAAACGGTCTCTCACCAACATCAGCCCAAAACAAGGGAGTCATACAATACCTCCCATATAAAGCCTCAAATAGGGCCATTTGCAGACTTTCTTGATAACTATTATTATACGCAAACTCCATGAGTCTAAGACGCTCGTCCCAAGTGCCACCGTAATCCAATATATAACACCTGATCATATCTTATACGATCTGATTTACTCTTTCCGTTTGACCATTTGAATTTAGATGATTGGCGGTGGAATACCTTAAATCGGTACCCAACCCTTCTTGTAAACTATTCCAAAAATGAGACCTAAATCTGGAGTCTCGATCTGATATAATCACTACAACATTTTTGGTCTTTAGCAACACTTGACTTGGCAACATTTACCAAAATGTTGTCTAAAGCTTGATAGAGAACAGTTTGTAAGTGTTGCAATAGGTTAGCAAATTTAGGCAACACTTTTTGTGGAACATTCAAAAACTGTTCTCTAATCCCTTATATGGAACAGTTTTGAAATGATGTAGTTGACGGTTCGCTTTAGACAACAGTTATCACATGTTGCATATTTAAAAAATAATTTGCAACATGTTAGAAGTGTTGCCTAATGTTTTTCAACTTAACTAAACTATTATTTAAAAATTAAATTTAGAAAATTCATGACAAACCCTCCCACAGTTTCCCCTCGACACTTTCCCAATGGCCGATACCATTCCTCTTCCTCCCGTGCGCGACTTCCTCGCCATTATCTCGGATCGATTCACTTCCCGGCGACATCTCGGCTCATTTAATTTCTTCTTCCGACGTCTACTGTTCTAAAAAGAAGTTAAAAATGGTGAGCTTTCTAATAGGGTTTTGCTGCGACACCCTCTCCTCGATCATGATCTCCTTTACAACATAATGACTGCACAACAAAAATTATTTTGCTGTGTGTTAACAAATGCGGTGAAAAATTTTATTTTTTGAGGATGTTTTAGGCAAAGTGTTGTAGGTTTTCATTAGGTTTCAATTCGCCGCATTTTAATTCCACGCCCGCCTTTTTTTCTTGATATCACTACTCGGCCTGGCCTGTTCTGGATATGCCCTAGCCGTGGCCCCCGACCCTCTCCATTCTACTTTCACGCACGGCGCAACCGGCATCACCTCTCCAGCGATGGCGTGCCCGATCATCCCCGTCAACAATGAGGTCCATCTCTAGTGCGCTCTGAACCCTAGCAGCTTTCTGAGCAGGTCTTTCTTTTCCTCTTCGACGAGAGGAAGACGCTGCACGGTGCCGCCGGGTGCTAGGGCATTTCCCTCTTCGACGACGACGACGTTGCACGCTGAACGCGACGACGCCAACTGCTCGACCTCGACGGCTCTTCGTCGTCTTCGACGTCTTCGTTTTCCTCGTTGACGACTCGACCTCCAGACGGCTCCAGGGCCAGGGCAATAGCCGATATCCTTCCTAGTGACTGCTCCAGTGCCCCGTCTGCATCGGCATCGCTCACTCTTTGAGTCTTTGCAACCAAGGGTAACGATCTCCCATTTCGATTTTTTGTGCACATCTTGTATACCCATTCTGATTTGTGTGCATCTTGATTGTAAACTTGTTAGGCTTTGGAGTCTTGTGCATTTTGATTCCAGATATAGGGATTTTGTGGTGTGTGCATTTGGAGATCTTTTAAGCATTTTTGGTGTTGCTACTTGCTATCCCTCATATCAAGTTTCATGTTTTTTCAGTGTTTATTACATAATAATGTTGAATGGATTTATTAGAAGAAGTTGCAGAGCACTGATTATGGATTTACCAAAATCTATGGTTTGTTTTGATTTATTTTCTGGTTTGCTTTCTTCGTTGAACCTTGGGGGGGGGGAGATTAATTTTAATGGTTTGTTTTGATTTTATATCATATTTCTCTTGCATCTACTATATGTAAGTGTATGCGAGTTTATATATGTGTGTATTTTTGAAAGGATATATATTTATATATATGTGTGTGTATGCGTGCTATACACATAATTATATCCCTCTGATGTACAGAAGAAACCGGCCACATCCAAGGGAGTCGATTACCAAAGTCTCTTTGTATTTGCATGTGTGTGTGTGTGTGTGTGTATTTATATATGTTTGTGTGTGTGTGTATTTATATATGTGTATGTGTGTGTGTGTGTGTGTGTGTGTGTATTTATATATGTTTAGGGGTGTGTATGTATGTCTATTTTGTATTGAAGTGTGTATGTAAGTGTATGTATTGAAGTGTGAATTTATGTATGCATTAGAATGTAATTTGTATGTCTTTCTTTGTGTTTGTATATGTGTAGGTATTGACATTATTCAAGGTTTGAAAGCAAAATATGATGAGAAAGGAGTGGATTAATTTGCCTCGCTTCGGTGAAGATTATATTAATGGTGTTAATTATTTCTTGGATGTTGCATTCAGTAAAGGGTTGTTCGAAGGAGAAGAGATTTTATGTCCATGTCCTATCTGTTGCAATGAAGTATGGGGTAAAAGAGATACGGTGTTTGACCATTTGATAAGTAAGGGTTTTGTAAAAGGCTACAAAGATTGGATTTACCATGGGGAAGAGATTAAATGTATGGATCTTGATCAAGACACTAATGTTAATGTATCTTCTGATGATATTGATGGCTTATTGTCTGAGACATTTAAAGATGCAGTTCAAAAGGATGGAGTACATGAAGGCCTAAACGAGGATGCAAAGAAGTTTTATAAACTTGTTGAGAAAGCAAATCAGGAATTATATCCGGGTTGTCAAAAATTCTCTACATTATCTTTTACTATTCGGTTGTATTTACTAAAATGTCTTCATGGATGGAGCAATGCATCATTTACATCTCTCCTACAATTATTGAAAGAGGCTATACCCAACTTAAACATCCCTGTCTCTTTCAATAAAACAAAATCTATGATATGTGACCTAGGCTTAGATTATAAAAAAATTGACGTTTGTCCAAATAACTGCATGTTATTTTGGAAAGAGCATGAGAAAGATGAAACTTTCCATGTTTGTGGTGAATCTCGGTAGATTGTATACCCCGAAGTGAATTGTGAGTCCGAGGTATTTAAGAAAAGTCAGAAAGTTTCTGCAAAGGTGCTAAGACATTTTCCATTAATTCCAAGACTAAAAAGACTCTATACATGTTCAAAGATGACTGATTTAATGAGGTGGCATGCAGAAGAGCGTTCCAAGGATGGTAAGTTAAGACATCCTGCTGATGGACAAGCATGGAAAGATTTTGATGCGAATCACCCAGATTTTGCTCTTGAAACTCGTAATGTAAGACTTGGATTGGCAAGTGATGGGTTTAATCCATTTGGCAACATGAGTCTATCACATAGCACATGGCCTGTGGTATTAACAATATATAATTATCCTCCAAATTTGTGCTTGAAGCCAGAAAATTTTATGATGTCATTGCTTATTCCTGGACCGCGGTCACCTGGAAATGCTATTGATGTGTACCTTCAACCACTAATTGAGGAGCTACAAATATTATGGGATGTTGGGGTAGAAACATACGATGTTTCCAAAAATCAAACATTTCTGATGCGTGCTGCTCTTTTGTGGACAGTTAGTGACTACCCTGCATATGCTATGTTATCTGGTTGGAGCACAAAAGGAAGGTTAGCATGTCCTGCTTGTAATTATGAAACGTCTTCTACTTATTTGAAACATAGTCGAAAGATGTGTTATATGGGCCATCGGGCTTTTTTGGACTCGAATCATGCGTGGCGATCTGATAAAATTTCTTTTAATGGAAAGACAGAATATAGATATGCACCTTCTTTGTTAAGTTCAAAAAGAATTTTAGAAGATTTACAAGACTTTCCTGATGTATTCACAGTGAATGATAAGAAAAAAAAGCTTGGCCCATGGAAAAAAAAATCCATCTTTTGGCAATTGCCATATTGGAAAGATAATGCTTTACGTCACAATTTTGATGTTATGCACATTGAGAAAAACATATTTGATAATATAATTGGGACCCTTCTAGAGATTGAAGGAAAAAAAAGGATCATGCAAAGGCTCGTTTGGACCTACAAGATATGGGGATAAGAAAGAAGCTTCATTTGAAGGCAACAAGTGATGGCAAAAGAACTCAGCTCCCGAAGGCTTGTTTCTCCCTAACAAAAAAAGAGAAATCTATTTTTTGTGGTGTTTTAAAGAATGTCAAATTCCCTGATGGTATGGCCTCTAATATTTCGCGATGCGTGCATGTTGAAGAAGGAAAAATTTTTGGGTACAAGAGTCACGATGCTCATATTATACTACATTTTTTGCTACAAATAGCAATAAGAGACGTAACACCTAATCAAGTTGCAATTCCTTTAATCAGGCTTTGTTCCTTCTTTCGTTGTTTATGTCAAAAGGTTATTGAGCCGAAAAGTTTAGATCATTTGGAAGTAGAGATCGCTGAAACGCTTTGCCAGCTTGAGAGAATCTTTCCTCCTACTTTTTTTGACATAATGGTCCATTTACCGATCCACCTTGCAAATGAGGTTAGATTTGGTGGACCAGTTCAGTTTCGTTGGATGTATTATATGGAAAGATATTTAGGCGAATTAAAATCTTTTGTTCGTAATAAGAGTCGCCCAGAAGGCTCTATCGCTGAAGCATATTTGGCCAAGGAGTCTTTGACATTTTGTTCAAGATATCTATCTAGTGATGTAGATACAGAGATGAATAGAATGACACGAAATACTTGTGAATTCCCAAATACTGGTTATTTTGTTGGGGCGAGGATTCTCTTTTCTCTTGATCAAAGGTCCCAAAATCAAGCTCATGGTTACATTTTATTTAATTCTGATGGAGTCGAAGATTACATAAGGTAATATCATTTACTTGCTATAATATTTTAGATTTTCAATAAATTGAAATACATTTGTGTTAAAATGTTATATTTCTTTTGTAGAGAGCATGAGCTTTATCTTCAAAAATGTAAAAAAAGAAGTACATGGAGCAAAGGTAAAAATCAAAGAGACGATTTCATTCAGTGGTTTGAAACACGTGCCATGAATGATGATGTTCATGATTGGGTAAAGGAGTTGTCTCGGGGACCAAATAATGTTGCAAAAATGTACTCTGCGTATATTATTAATGGATATAGATTTCATACAAGAAAACGTGATGCAAGGAGAAAAACTCAAAACAGTGGTGTAACTTTGGAAGCAGTAACCCCAAGCTTTAAAAGTATTAGTGATGAAAATCCTGCAACAATATGTATGACATATTATGGCGCAATAACCAGTATCATAGAGTTAGATTATTATGGACATTTGAATTACGTTTTATTCAAATGTGTGTGGTTTGAGGCTGAAGAGGACAACTATGGAATGACATGTGTTTATTTTAATAAAGAATGTTACAAGAATGATCCATTTGTTCTAGCATCTCAAGTGCAACAATGCTTTTATGTTGAAGATTCTTTTAATAAAAATAAACACTATGTTTTGAAAGTACATCCAAGGGACTCATTTGAGATGGGAGATAATTCAAATTCCAACACCCAAGAAGTACCTGAAATTTCAATAAATATTGCTATACAAGAGGATGATTGTGAAGTTGATTTGGCTAGGGAAGATGTACCAGATGATATTATTGAATTGCCTTTATCTGATAATTCATGTTCAACACACAAGAGTCGATGATGAGGCCATTTTTGAAAGTGAAAATGAAATTGATGCTGCTTCTATTTTTAGTGATAATACAAATTAGGTAATATTCATTTATTTATTCATTTACAAAATATTTTTCTTCTATTTATTGCAAATTTGATAATGCTTAAAATGTTTCTTATGTTTTAATTTCAGCTTTCAGGAATGAAGGAAGCAACGAGTAAATTGATGTTTAAACGGAATGGCAAAAGGTTGGATAGAACAAGTGATTTTGATTTTCCTATTGAAGCAAGATCTAGTGCTGAGTTGGCAAGGAAGTTCCGTCAAATTAAGCAAGAGAAAGCTGATGTTTTGCATAGAAGTCTTCGAAGAAATACAACAAATAAAGAACAAAAGGTTAATGACAAGTTTGATCAAAATAAAGTACAACAGCCAGTTCCTATCATTACAACTATGTCCCAGGAATGCAATAATGTAGATGAAAGTCTCAATGACAAGGTTAAGAGGAACAAGAGATGCCCATCAATGTTGATTGATGAGTTTGTTGAAGTTCATGGGGTTTCTCATGAAGGAGGAAATCTAAATGTTTCAGTAAAAGTGAATCAAATTCAGGGACAATCTAGTGGGATAATTGAGTCACTTCAAGTTGATAAAGATAGTCAAGAAGGGATTGTTGCACAACCAAATAAAGAAGATGGTATGTATACAATTTTATTTTTGTTTTGAGCGTTAATTCACTTTGTATTTACTTTATATTTAATTATGTGAATGTACGTACATTGTTAACAGGACTAGCGATAAAAATAACTCGTGGAAAAACAATGTGCGAAAATATTCATGCAAGAACTTTGGAGGATCGTGAAGAAGTGATAATAAATGAAGAAGGCCAGCCTGTAGGGCCTACTGATTCTGTCGTATCTGACTTAAGTCTATTCTTAGGCACATTGGCTAGAAATTCAACTTTCTGTCCTTTGATTTACACAAGTTGGAAAGTCATGCCAAATGAGAACATAGAGCGTGTATGGAATTATACCAAGGTATGTGTGTGTATTTATTTTCTTACTTTTACTCGTATGGAATTATATGATTTAAACACTCGTTCTTATTTTGGACTTTGTAGTCGAAGTTTATTTTGCCAGATGAAGCAAATAATTGGGTAAAGATTACTGTTAGAGATGCTTGGAGACGATATAAACACATAATTAAGAAGAATCATTTTCTGAAGTATTCCAATATGACTGATAGACTAAAAAATCGTCCAGTAAAGGTGCCAGAGGCTCAATTTAAAAACCTTTGCCATTTTTGGAGTTTGGAAAATATCAAAGTAAGATTAAAAGATTTTATTTGTTACTTGCTTCCCTAAAATTTTTATTCTAATATTTTTAATCAAATGTATAGTCAATCAGCGAAAGGAATACTCAAAGTACAACAATACAAAAGTGGAGGCATCGAATGGGACCCAAAACATTTGCTGTAGTTCGCGAAAAAATGGTATATAGCTCTTTATTTGAATTTATTACTTCAAATCATACTTATTTAATTTTTTGCTTTTGAAGCGTCTAAAGGAAAAGAAAGACCCCACTCAAGCTGAAATTTTTATTGAAACCCGAAAAGGCAGTAAGGGAAAGGAGTTGGACTTGGAGACTAATAATGCAATTGTAAGTTAAATATTATTATTAATAAAATTATAATTTACATTAGTTTCCTCATTATTCAAGTTAATTATATATATTAACCTTATTTCAATTATTTATTAGTCTCAACTTCAGGATCATATTATGAACAATGAGGAAACTAATGCAGAAGCATTTCAAGCCGTGTTTGGGAAAGAACATCCTGGATCAATGCATTGTTTTGGGAAAGGTGTTACACAAACGTCTTTGAAGCAAAAGGAAGAGATTGTTGCTCTTAGAAAAATACACAGTGAAGAAGTCCTTTTACTGAACAAAAAAATGCATAATATGGAAAATTCACTAAACAAATTAAAAGGTGTGCTCAAGACTATGTTGCAACAAAGCAACCCAGCAGGAATTGATATAGAATCATTGGAAGATATGTTGGGATCATCTCCCGGCGACGCAAATAGTGCACAAAAGGTAGTGTGTGCACCACGTGCACATTCTTCTATATAATTTATTAAAAGGTGTTATAGATCTTTATATAATTTTAGTATAATCATATTATATTTAATTATTCATTTTGTGCAGAAAGTTCTTGATATTTTGGAGGCAAATGAGGAGGTCGATGATGGACTTTGAAGATTTTTTGATGTTCAAGTCGATTCAGATGCCTGTTTCGATGATGGACTATGAAGATTTTTGCTTCCTTACGACACACGCAATTGATAGTTCTATAAATAGGAAGTTTTTTGGTTGATATCTTTATTTCCTCCTATTATGTTCAAAACTAAGCTCTATTTCTTGCATCGATGGAGCCGGAATGACACTAGATCTAGTGCTGATTTATATTAGAAATCCTCATGTTCAAATCTCATTCTAGTTAACTATTTCTTTGGCTTTATCAATTTTAAAATATACAGTTAGTATTGTATTAATATGAATGTTTTTGATGGTCCAGTTTCTAGTACTCTTTTTTGGTGCATCAGAATGAATTGGCTGCCAGCCATTGTTATTCAAACTGGCATTTTTTGACACTTCTAAGAACTTAATTTGAGATCTGTATATTTAATAGCAACCAAGCATTTTGTAGGAAGAGTTGGCAAAGGATTTAGGCATACCAGTTCAATATCAGCGGTTTTGGCTTTGGGCTAAACGTCAGAACCATACATACCGTCCTAATAGGCCATTGCATCCCCAGGAGGAAGTACAATCTGTAAGTGCATTATAGTTTTTGTACTTGGTTTTCTAATACAGAGGTTTTCTGAAATTATATTATTACATTTTTATTATGTCTTAAGAGATTTTATAACATTGAAGTTTAAATGCAAATAAGGATTGAATCCGTGTGATTATGAACGTTATATTTTCTCTCATTCTCTACTGGCTCTCAACCGGGAAGACAATATTGGGGGACATTGAGGCAACTGCGGGAAGAAGCTTGCTTCCCCTCATTTTGATCGTTCTCTATCATGAGCGTTGACTCTTATTTCTCGAGCACACAACAAATGTTCTCTACTCTACCCTTAATTCAATGCATGCATTGTTCTTTGAGTCCAGGTTCAGCCCTAGGTTACCTCTCGAGTCTACGTCCAATAGTTTTTCCGCACGCATTAAAATATTACATATTAACTTTAGGTGCATTCATCATTTAGTCTTGATGCATTTGCATTTTATTTTATCTCATTGACATGTTTGTCAAAATATTCAGCATAAACTTTCTAAAATTTGTAAGGAAATTTTGAATTAGATTTTTTTTGGACCGAGTATATTGAGCAAGCCACAGAAATTTATGCTCCTTTTCTGCAACATTTTCTTTGAGTTATTGGATGACTCTATTTTGTTCCATGAACATAATAAGCAGTGAAATTGTGTGTTTTTTGTAAGTTTCTTTTATGTAAACTCAATGCTTGTTGACCCACCACATTATTATTAATGCGTTTGTGTCATGTGCTTTATTTTATATCACTGTGGTTATGTATTTTATTGACAGCCAAGCATGTAATGGTGAGCATGAGTTAGTCCAAACCACTTACATTCCTTCATTTGGCCTCCACATCGCATTATTTAACTTTTTCCATGTGTTCTTTAACTTCCCAGAACATCTCATTTGTCTTTATGCTTCTCTGAATGCTTGGTGTCATCAAGAGATGCATCACTCATCGGGAATTAATCATTAGAATATTTTGAAATTAATTTGTTTGTAAATTGTGCAGGAAGGATACCTTGTTTATGAATGCAACTCCATGTGCAGCCAGGTGAATTAAGGAATTTGTAGAAAAATATTAATAATAGTAACTATAGTAGCCAGTATCACCTGAATCATCTTGGAGATTTTTTTCAAGGGATGCGCTTTTCATGTTTAATGGGCAAGAAACTGAAGCCAAAACCTTTCCTTTCTCAGAATCCAAACGAGTAGCTAAAAGTGATGAGGCTGTAATGCAAGAAACCTTCACATCTTCGTGATTGGTACATGATGCAGATAATATTTGCAATGGTTCTTTCTTTCCCACAGCCAAATCGATAGTAGTAGTATTCTCTGGAGCTGATAGATGAAGATAACCAGATTTCTCAAATGTCGGCAAAGAGCGAACAGAACCTGGAAGATTATTAATATTAATATCAACTCCCTTTCACAAAAAATTTACCTCTACATTTAAAAGTAGGGCTATTAACTAGGACATCCCCTCTAACTTTGCATAATTAGAGGGACCTCCCCTCTATCTTTCAAAATTACCAAAACCACCCCTCTAGTTTTGCATTATTAACATGCTTGTACATGAAAACCCCCCGGGAAGGGTCTGGAATTCTGATATTGTCATGTATCAGCATGGCGATAGAGAAATCTATGGGAGCACCAGGTTACATATATCACCGTGGAGATTGTCCTTAGTAAAGGTTTTGGGTTTGAGATGTATTACGATGCTGATAGAGATCTACCAGCACAGCTTCCTGGGGGATTTTCTTGTACATGCATGTTAACAATGTAAACTTAAAGAGGAGGTTTTCTAAAAGATAGAAGGGAGGTCCCGGTAACTATGCAAAGTTAGAAAGGAGCTTTTCATAATTATTTCTTAAAAAGTAACAGAAGCAGTACTTGTTCAGTAAGATTACCAAATTCTTCTTCTACAGATTTATTTGCAGAGACATCTGAAGATAACTCTCCAGCACCATCCTGAACTGTAGGAGGCAAGTCTTGAACCTTCTTCGTACTCATAGAGAGCGGGCCTGACATAATTCTACAAGGGTCCATGGATGCCAGTGAGGAGACCTTGTCAACTGAAACATGCACTTCTGACATACGTACTTCAGTCAAGTCAACAATTGACACAGATGCCTTTGACACACTTTTGCAATATGTAGAAGGTGAGGTCATTGTATCTGAATCAATCAAAACAGGCAGGGAAGATACATCAATCAAAGTAACAGGTAGAGTAGATTCACCATGGGGACCTTTATCTTCATATAATTTCACCTCTTTCCTGTCCACATCCATGTCACTATCAGGTTTTCCATCGAAAACTAATCCAGATTTCTCATAGGTGAAACTTTGTGAATTAGCACTCATCCCTCCACGCTCTTCAATTTCTGTTCCTTGAACTTCACAAAGAATATGAGCAGAAGGTGATTTTTCCAGCATTTTGGTACCAATTTTAACATCAGTACTTCTGTTTTCCACCGGCTGGCCTGCAGAGTCTTGTATATTATCAATGACATCCATGCATGTATCATTTTTTCCTCCTCTATCATTGCAAGACAAAGTTGATTTTTTTATCAACCGAGTTCTTATACTGTGAAAATCATCATCTTCCATAGAATCAACTGGCAACCTGTCACTAACACTACTGTATCCATCTATTAACGGTGTTGTCAGGTGAAGGCACCAACCAGCATGCATGGACGGACGCGCAGCTCCCAATTCCCGAGCCCACTCCATGGAAAAGAAGATGCTGTATGTGATATTTTTGAATTAAGTAGCTACGGGCATTTTTATAAGTAACATTTCACTATAATTCTTTCTCATTATGTCCTAAAGCAGTAGGACCTCGTATATTTGTTAGGAGTAATTGAGGCTGCGTGCTGACCCTTCACAAGGGTTCTGTTTTGTGTCCACAATTATGCATCATGTTTTATTTTGTTAGCACCCTTGAGGTTTGTCTTATTTGTCTTATTTTTTGAAGCCGTAAATGATTTTTATCCATTGTTTACAATTGAAGTATCCTAATTATCAGAATTATTTTTTTGATTAATTCATTGTCATCAAATTTCCTGAACGAAGTTCTCCTTTTGATCCCATTGCTATAGAAATATACAATTCTTTGGCATGGAATCACAGCAAAGAGTGTCTGATTCCTTTGTTGTAATTGTGGGACTCGGAGGAGTTGGCAGTCACGCGGCTTCCATGCTTTTAAGGTCTGGGGTTGGTCGGCTTCTCCTTGTGGATTTTGATCAGGTATTATTTCTGGCAAGTTCATCTTTTTATTCAAACAGTTTGCATACCTATTGAACTTGAATCTACGGGATTTTTTAAGTAAGTAATCCTGCAGGGCTTGAGTTATTTTTGTTTGTCTAAGCATTCATTTTTTTTATTTCTTGCTTATATTTCTTGCTTTACTGATGTTTCATTTCTCTCCATTGAAGGTTGTAATGAACAATGAGGATCTCTTTAAGCACAAATAAATTTTATAAAACATCCAGCGCTACCAACATGAATGAGGGAAGCCCGCATGAGTGACGGTGCTGCCCGCACGGATGATGGCGCAGCACGCACAGATCTAGATGATAGTGATTAGCGCAAAAGCATGGATGAGGGCGCGCGCAGCCTACTGAATTATCTCAATCTGAAACCACTATATGTATTGGTGTTTCTGATGATATTAATTTGCAACAGAACTTTATTAATTTGTTGTGTTCCAATGTGCTGTGTTGTGAATAACTTCTTTTAAGTTATTATATATGCAAATATAGATTTTTGGAGTACAATAAATTTATGAGTTGTTCTTTTATTAAATGCAATTTTGTGAAATTATCAATTCAGTTTTGGGGTTATTTATATGCCTCTATTTCAAACACTTCTAGTGATTTCCAAACACATCATTATATGTTACGCTCAACATCCTCTGGCGGCATTGACGTTTTTTTAAAAAAAAATCGCAATTTTTTTACAACAGTTTTAATGTTGCCTTTGTAGCTTTTGGCAACGTTTTTTAATTGTAACAGTACATGTCAACAGTTCTAAAATGTTGCAATAGGTCAACCAAAAAACTGTTGCCTATTCTAAGGGTTTAGACAACAGTTTTTGTATAGTGTTGCCTAAAGGTATGAAAACTGTTGCCTTAGATCTTTGGCAACATGCCTATTTGAGACACCCCTATGGCAACAGTTTTTGATGCTTTGGCAACACTTTGCAGTTTTAGGCTACAGTTTTGAAGTGTTGTTAAAGGCCGAAAATGGTGTAGTGAATGCTAACTGGCACTACATGTAATCTGATGACTTCACAAAGATATAACTCAGCTATCATTTTCATAGAATTCCCAATCTTAAAGGGAACAAAGTGAGCACACTTTGTCAATCTATCGACTATCACCCAGATAGAATCGTGCCCACGGGGAGATTTCAGTAGACCGGTGATGAAATTCATTGAAATACTCTACCATTTCCCACTTGGAATATCAAGCGGTGTTAATTTACCTCCAGGCCTTCCATGGTAAGCCTTAACGCACTGATACGTGTAACATTCTGACATAAACTTTGTTATATCCTTCTTTATTCCTGACCACCAAAAAATTTTCTTCAGATCTTTATACATTTTGGCAGAACCAGGACGGTAGGCAACACTTGATCCATGAGCTTCATTACAAATCTTAGCCTGAATATCACCAAAAGCAGGGATACAAAATCTACCCTGATATTTCAGAGTATCAAACTAATCCAAGGAGAAATCCGGTAGCTCTCCCTTAACAGTTCTATTCTGAAGGTGTAACAAATCCGGATCATCCTTCTGATACGCTCTAGTGAGGGAAATCCAGGAGGGCTCTTCTACTTCTAAACTAATAGGAACGGAACTACCCCCAACCTCAATGTCCATCAGCAGGAATTCTTCCACTAAGGACTATACAGTCAAATTTAAAATTTTGGTGGTCTTTCTACTCAAAGTATCGACTACTACGTTAGCCATTCCCGGATGATAAAGAATTTCCACTTCATAATCAGCCACATATTCCAACCACCGATGCTGGCGCAGACTTAGTTTCTACTAAGTGAAGACGTACTTCAAACTTTTATGATCAGTATAAATCTTGAACAACGAGCCATATAATAAGTGTCTCCAAAGCTTCAGCGTATAAATTACGGCAGCAAAATCCAAATCGTGTGTAGGATAGTTTCTTTCATGAATCTTCAATTGCCTTGATCCATACGCGATCACCTTACCATCCTGCATCAAAACATAGCCGAGTCTGATGTGTGATTAATCCACGTATACAATATACTCCACTCCATCAATAGGTAAAGTTAAAACTGGTGCAGTACATAATCTCTTCTTCAACCCTTGGAAAGACTCTTCACACTTATCATTCCAAATTAATGCAGTGTTCTTTTGGGTAAGTCTTGTTAGAAGAGCTGACAATACTGAAAACCATTCCACAAAACTTCTATAATAGCCAGCCAGGCCTAAGTAGCTCCTAATCTCTTTAGGTGTAGAAGGTCTCTCCCATTCCATCACAGCAGAAATCTTTGTCGGGTCCACGGAAATACCGTCCTTGCTTACAACATGACGAAGAAAGGACACCTGAGGTAGCCAGAACTCATACTTGCTCAACTTCGCATATAACTTATGCTCCCTCAATGTCGATAAAACCAATCGCAAATGCTGAGTATGCTACTCAACATTACGGGAATACACCAAGACATCATCTATAAATACAATAACAAATCGATAGAAGAAATCCTTAAACACCCTATTCATCAAATCCATAAAAGCAGAGGGTGCATTGGTCAATCCGAAAGATATCACCAAAAAGTCAAAATGTCAATGCCACGAACGGAAAATTGTTTGTGGAATATCTGCCTCACGAATTCTCAATTGGTTGTAGCCTGAATGAAGATCGATCTTTTAAAATAATGAACTACCACGCAACTGATCAAACAGATCATCGATCATTGGCAAGGGATATTTATTTTTAAAGGTCATCTTGTTCAACTCTCTATAATCGATGCAAAGCCCCATCGATCCATCTTTATTCTTAATGAACAAAATAGGAGTACCCCACGGAGAAGAACTTGGTCTAATAAAACCAAACCTCAGAAACTCATCGAGCTGTGTATGCAACTCATCTAACTCACGCGGAGCCATACGGTATGGTGTTTTGGCAATAGTACGAGTACCTGGCTCGAGGTCTATCACAAACTTTATCTCCCTCATTAGAGGAAGTCCTGACAGACAGTCAGAAAAAACATCTGGAAACTCCCGCACAACCGAGATATCCTCAAGGAGAGGCGTAATAAAAGTTGTTTCTAGAGCAGAAATAGAAACAAAAAATGCCTCGCAACCAGATCCTATAGCACGACAAGCATGTACCGCAGAAAAGATAGGGGAAACCTTGTCCTGAAATCCATAGATGCTCATAGGTTTGCCATTGCCTATCCTGAAGTCCAGTCGCCTTGTCTTTCATTGGATGCTCGCATCATACCTGGACAGCCAGTACATGCCCAATATTATGTCAAAGTACGCCATATCCAACACCATCAGACATGCAAAGGCTAGTAAATCACCTAGGTATATAGGGCATCTCAGAACTCCTTGATTAGATATCACCGAATCACCGGAGGGAAGCTTGACGTTTAAGGAGTCTCCTAATTTATCCACATTCAGACGATGTTTATCTACAAACCTCCGAGCCACTAAGGAATGGGTGGCACTCGAATCAAAAAGAACGCGTGCCCACCTATTCCGCACCTTAAACTCCCCTAAAACTGTAGCATACATAACTAAACGAACAATAATTAGAGCAACAACGAGAAATAATAAAGAAAAATTAAACTAGGGAAAACTGATATAACTTGCGTAAAGGTTTAATCTTCCTCCCTGGTCACCATGTTCAGCTTTCCTTTTCCTTTATCTAGGTTTGGTGGCGGCAGCAGATCCAGAAGCGGAGCAGGCTGCATTGGAGTCTGAGCTTGGGGGCATGAATTCATCAAGTGCCCCTTCTGCCCGTACTGGAAACAGACCATGTCCTTCATCCAACAATGACTCATACTGTGTTCTTTCCAAGCACAGTGCGTCGACACCAGATCTCTTTTAGGTGCACCTTGGATGGTGACTACTTGTTACTGCTTCAGGGTGGCAATCCTCTTGAAGGACCTTTCGAAAGGGTGGCTGGATCGACCACAGAAGCTACATACTTCCTTACTTTTCTTCTTTGAAGAAGGTCCAGATGCCTTGGAGCTTCCATCCTCCTCACTTTTTCTCTTCTCCTTTCTCGCTGCAGCACCTCGAATCTTGGCATTCTCGATCGCCTCGACCTTAAAAGCGGCTTCCACTACTTTAGTATAGCTTTCAGCTCGATAAGCGCACGCCCATTGCTGTACTTCGCTTCTTAATCCTCCGAGGAAACTCTTCACTCTTGCTTCCTCCGAGGCTACCAAATCAGGAACAAATATGCTCAGCATACTAAACTAGATCTCATATTCGCTCAGAGTGAGTTGTCTCTGCTTCAAATACAGGAAATTGTTCATCAATCAGTACTGCTCAACCGAGGGTAAGAACTTCTTCAACAGCATCTTCTTGAAGGACTCCCAAGAACATCCTTCTGCCAAACTTTCCCTTTCTCGAATCCACCAGGCCTTTTTGCTGGTAGGCTGCAAGCATCAACTCTTAGGATTCAACAATCCCTGAATACGTAAACATCTCGTCCATAGTGATAATCCAATCATCCAAAACCATAAAATTTGCACTCCCATCATAAGTGGCAGATCTCAATCACTGGAAATGCGATATAATGTTCATCTCAAGCGGTAACATCACCGGGGGCACTAGAGGAGAAGGATCAACAGGTACAGCCTGACCCGCGGGAGAATCTTGCGCTATGGGTTGCTGCGCGGGAGCAGCAGGCAGCAACAACTGAATCTGCGACTGCATCACAACTAACTGCCTCGACAGAGCTTCATTGATCTGACGCCAACTCTCGATCAATGCCTCACTGTACGAACCCGACGACTCACCCTCTAATTGGGGAGTCGACCTCGTCGCAAAACGCTTTGGCGGAATTATAAAAGGCAACAAATAACTCATCAAAATCCTATCACACAATTAAGCCACTCTGAAAGATGGGGGCTAGATCTGATTTACTCTAGAGGTGGGGTGGGGTGAATAGAGTATTTAAAACTTTTGATGTTTTTAAGTTTTATATCAGAGTTTAAAATAGGTGATACCAATAATATTATAGAAGGAAATAAAAGACTGGTTAAATTAATTATATATCACAGCACAATAAGAATAGAAAGAATATGAACACAACCAGACAACACAAGAAATTTTATAGTGGTTCCCCAACCTGGGTATATCCACTCTTCTACCACCCTGGTAGGAATCCACTAACTGGTTTTTGATCAGGTGATTGCCACCACAAGATCTATTTCTATGGAGATATCATTACCCTTTAGGTTTTTGATCAGGTTCCAAAAACCAAGAATAAACTTTTGAAGGGAGTTAATAAACCCTTTGTACAGGAGATGAGAGAGGGGTGATGAGGTCTTCTCTTTTCTCTAATCAGCAGAGAAGACTTGTGGATTTTGTAGTTGTCAAGACTCCTTCTGATATGTTGAATTGGTTTAGAAAGTTTTGAGCCTAGCTCAGGGTGGAGGTCTTCTGCCTTGTCTGAAAACAATCCTGGAACTTTCTGACAGAATAAAGATGAGTTGTCCTTGAATGTTCCTGTATGAGAAGGTTAAAGAAGACTCTTGATAGTGATGAATGTTCTTCTTCAGTCTTCAGAATGGATAAGAAGGAAAACAGAATGTTTTCTGTATTGGGAGAGAGTTCTAAATGTTCAGTCTGTGTCTCTCTGTATTCTTTGTGTGATGTATGTTCTCTGATGATGTCTGGCTTAGTGTTTTTGATATCTGGCTGTATATTGATCGACTGAAAAGAGAAAATCTCTTTTATATTTTATAATTAGAAATACTCCTTTGAATTTGAATTCCTACATTAATTATTGAAGGATTAGGAGAATACAAATGGCTGTAATGACTGTCATAAATGAGTTTCCCCAACTGTCCCTAATAAAATAACCAAGTAATTACCCTGAAGAAAAACATAGTTAATGCTTCCAATAACGGCTATATTAAGGGGAATATTAGTATTAATTACTCAGGAATAATACTGCTTAATAATATAGAAAGTAAGGGACAGAATTAAAGAAAACATCTCATTCTAGCTCGGGAAAAAAATCGTCGACCTCTGAACGGAATTCGTCAACCAAAGTTCCAAGTTCGTCGACCAGAGAATTCTTGTTCGTCAACCTGAGCTATGTGAGCTACATTGAGAGAATAACTTGCCAATCTTGTGCTGTGAGTTCATCGAGCTGAGAATCTGTCTAAACGAATCGATTGTCGACCTGAGCTCTAATATCGTCGAGCTCAGCTGAGAAAAATAACTTTGAGTTCGTCGATCTGAGATCGACGATCGTCGAGCTGAGTTCAAAGAACTTCGAACTGATCATTCTGTTCTCTGAATCTTCTAACTCTTGAGACTATTGATGTCCTCTGCTGGCTGGTCCATGAAGGTTGACCCTAATGACTAGCCTAAACTCTAGGACTACCAGACCTGACCAAAGCTATACAATGTGGGTCAGACTTTAACCTAATTTAGTGAACCTTGCCCAAATCCAGCTAGGGATCCAACAATCTCCCCCTATTTGGGTGAGGTCACTAAAGAAAAATAAAAGAAGCAATCATAAAGCATAAAACATATATCTGACAGAAATAAAACATTCAGCAGATATTTACAGAAGGTGCTTCATGATTAAACATAATAAAGTTCAAAAACAAGAATAAAATATAAAACGAAATCACTTGTTTTGCTTTGGTATATCTTTCTCTGTCTTCTCAGAAGTTTGTTTGAAAATGATTTATCTATTAGGATTAGCATCTTGTTTCTTTGACATTAGCATGTCTGATGCACCAAATATATTGAGAGATGTTGCTCTTGGAACTACAACTTCTGGGTGCAGGCTCATGTAATCACCAACATTAAATAATTTATTAGCCTTGGCATACCTTTTAAGTTCTTCCTTCTGTATGAAGACATGGTAGAGTATTAGGAAGGATCCTTTCCTTCAGATTTGGCTTTGTTAATTAGAGAGAGTACTATCATCTCTTGAAATCTAGCCATTTTAGCAGTTGTCTCCTTCTCTGAATCTACAAAGGGTATTGGAGGAAATTCTGGTGTTTTGGGACTTGAGTCCTTCTGTGAATCATAAACTGAGTCTGTGGATCTTCTCTTATATGTAGCTGGATGAGGTTGGCTCTGAGATGACTACTGATGACTGCCTAGCTTGGAATGTCTCTGATAAGTTTTTATGATAGGTGCAGATCTTTGAGATACATTTCTAGAGGCCCATGAAGATGGAGGAGGAGGAGGAGGGTATTTCAAAAATTACTTAGGAGGAGACCTGTACCTCCTTATCTTCTTCCTTTCTTTCTGCTCATTCTTTGATAGCCACATCCACTGTGGCATCCCTGGGTATAGAGTAATCTTTTGCAAGATATAGTATGGAGTGTTATTTGTGGGATTTAGCTTGGGAGCAGCCTTTAGAAAAACTTTCCTCTTCTTAGTGACCTTCTTCCTATCCTTGGAATCATCAGAATCATAAGACTCATCATCATCTATGTCATCATCAGTAGAACCATGAGGATTATCATTTAATGCATCTATCTCCATTAAAGTTTCCTTTGAGATTTGTTTTACACCCTGAGGAAGTGCTTGAGGTTCAGCAACTTCAAGTGGAGCAATATTCTAAGTGATCATCTGATAATCTTCTATATCTTTGTCAGTCAAAAATAAATTCATTCAAAGCAGGATCATTCTGAATAAGTGTAAATTCTTGTGATACATCCTAAGCAATCAAATCATCTAAATTTAGGATTGGGCTACAATCCATCATGTAGGTTGGGCCTGAAGGTTCCACAATAATGTTAGTAGCAAAACATTCATTTAGTTGTTTAACAACTTCAGGACTTATTTGAGGAGTGTAACACACTATAGCCAAAGATGGCTTTACTGCTAAAAGAAAAGAATTAAGAAAAACTTTATTGAAAGAATCTAACAAAGCAAAGATATCTACTATGGGATTGATGCAACAATCACCAACAGTCAAAATTTCTGGAAGAGCTTGCTCATCTATGCTCAGCGTAACAAAATCAATTGTCTCAGCCTCTATAACCATCTGTACATTTGAAAACTCATCTATCTACAAAATTGTTGTTGTTTCATCTGCTTTTGTTGCTTCTTCTGCTGCTGCTGCTAGAGGAGGCACTGGTGCTTCTTCATAGAATATCTCCCCCTAACTGGCTGCAGAAGGCCCTGTAGCAAGGCCCCCAGAAGAAGAGACAGAAAGGGCAGTAGGCAGAAGAGCTTAGAAGGAGGAAATGGATTTAGCAAGAGGTTTAATAGACTCTGCTATTAGTTGTTTGAGTAGTGGAGTGATGATTTGCAGAAGAGAGGAAATGGAAGGCGGATCCATTTGTATGAACTCAGAGGGTGTCTGAGTTGATACAAAAGGATTGATGGTGGATGATGATGGATGGAAGGGTATGGAGTCTAGGATATGACTACCTTGAGGTGATGGAGTATGGATGGGGGATCACAACAGATTAAATGATGGTATGGATTATATGTTGTGTAGAGGGATATCTACAAGATGTGGAGGAAGTGGGGACTGAAGAGTAGTGACATGTGCTGGAGTGTGAGGTGGAGTAGCATGCACTGGAGATTGAAGTGGAGATGGTTGATTTTCAGGAGTATGAACTGGTGAAGAATGTTTGAGTTGGGAAGCAAGAGGTGTTAGTGTTTGATGGAGGGTTGTTGAAGGTGTTCGAACTTAAGGAGGTGATGGTTGTTGAGCTGGAGGTTGAGGGGATGGAATCCTGGTGGAGAGGGCATCCTCTGGGGGTGGAGGAGCAGCTATTACAGATCTGGTATCCTTAGAAGTCCTGGATATGGAAGAAGCCTTAGATGTCTTTGAGATAGTCCTCTCCCACCTACCAAATAAGGCAAAAGTGAGCATCTTGGAGGCATTAATGAATATGGTCGGGGAGACCAGGGATTCAGCAGCGTTTGCTTGAAGGAAGATTCCAAGAATCCTTCCAAAGCACTACTCTTTCTTTGTATTCTTTTACTTAATCATCTCAAACATAATTCTAGCAATGTTCACTGGCTTTTTGTTGTCCATTGCACACATCACCAGGAACTGCAGCCAAGTGATATAATCATGGGTGGTATGCTTGCCCATCAGTACCTTGCCAACCAAATCAACTAAAAATTTATAATCGGCAAACAGGTTTTTCTTCAGTAGTTTGTTAGGGTTTTCTCCAATATAACCCATCTTAATCAGTATTTCATCGTTTGGGTATTGTATTCATAATTACTCAGATTTGTACAAAGTCACCCTTCAACTAAGATTAATTAAGTTGTATTTGATGCCTTGCATTATTTATGTGTTTGCAGGACTATATTGCCAAGTGTAGACCAATATCAATCTACAATGGGTCATCAAATATAGGACCATACAATGTAATCCCTTATTGTGTGATCCATGGTGTTGACCAATGTGTAGTCTCTCTATTGGGATACACTTCATATTAAAAGCACTTGCACTGATTGGACATAGAAGTGTTGGTTACCCTCATTTAAGAAAAGAATTTCAATGAATAAAAATTCTCTAAGTCATTTACTCGAGTAGATGCATTTATACTCGAGTAAGTGAAATGGTACTCGAGTAGTTGAATTCTTATACTCGGGTTACCAGTTTTTCCTCTCAGTATTTTTCTAAGTTAAATACTCGAGTAGTCAGTTTTTACACTCGAGTAGTTAAGTCATTTATCTCAAGTAACAGAAGTCAGGGACTCGTGTAGATTTTATTTCCTCTCGAGTAGTTAAATTCCTATACTCGAGTAGTCTATATACTACTCGAGTAGTGCAGAGTTTATACTCGAGTATTTCTCTTTCTTTAACTTAGAAATCTTCCAAGTACTTTACTCGAGTAGTTTTTCTTCATACTCAAGTAGGTCCTTTTCACTCGAGTAGTCATTCCCATTACTCGAGTAACCCATTTTCCATTCTCAGAAATTTCTCTAAGTATTTGACTCGAGTACTTCTTTTATTCAATCGAGTAGTTTAACTCTCTCACTTGAGTAACCTGTCTTATACTTGAGTAGTCCCATTTCTTTGTCTCGAGTTATCAGCTTAGCACTCGAGTATGTCTTTATCTACTCGAGTATCTACTCCTCAATTCTAGATATTTTTCTAAATAAAATACTCGAGTAGTCTCTTTTTCCCTTACTCTAGTAATGACTTCAATTACTCGAGTAGGTATATGATGACTCGAGTATATCAGTCTGTTTTTCAGAAATTTTTTCTAAGTCCAGATTTGACGGGATCTTCAAATCCTTTGAAGTGACTGGTCCACGTGTACATCATTAAGAATATTTATGACCGTTAGAGAGATCTTATAAATAGGTCATGTCAAGACCGATCAACCCTACTGCTAATAATCAAATTCAATCAAGCCGTCAGATTATTCTAAAGTATTCTGAATCGCGTTTCTCACTCCAAAACGAAAGCCGTCGCCGCTGCCGACGATATCCTTCGCGCCAGGGCTAGGGTTTTTACTTTAAGATTCAGATCAAGTTTGATTTCAAGATTGAGATATTTGTTCGTTCTTCATCATCTTTCTCTGATCTAGTTAAGTCAAGAGAAATTTTTCAGATCTAGTTTTACTGAGACATCTTCTTCAACTTTTCTGATAAAGCCTCAACGTCTACAAGAAGAAGATACAGGCAGATCTTGTCAAGATTTGAAGAATACTGTTTGTATTTTTATTTCTCTCAACTTATTTCTTGTAGGAGAATTTTCTCCGATTTGTAGAAAGTTTTAACTTCCTAGTGTAGATCTGTTTGGATCGAGTTTGTAGGAACGTTGTTCCGAGGTGTAGGATTGTTTTTCAATCCGAGATAGGGGAGTAGCCGAGTATAGTGGTTTTCTAGATCAGTGAGGGAAAGTGGGCGAACCCAAGGTTGAGTAACCACTATAAATCTTTTGTCCTCTGTGAATGCTTGATTGATCTGTGTTCCTAGTCGCTAAATTTTTATTCCACAAAAAGACGCACAACTCACCTATTCACCCCCCTCTAGGTGATTAGGTAGACAACTGAACTTTTTCAATTATTATTAGAGGGAGGTTGATCGCTAAAAGGTTAACACCTAGATCGGATCTGTCCCTAGTTGTCTTTTGAGATCATCCAAGCATGATCAAGACTAAAGATTTTGCCAAGCTTCTAGTATGCTCAAATAACAACTTTCCCATGTGGAAAGAAAGGATTAAATTTTTCATGGAAGCTGTGGATCACAGGATCTTAATGATTGTTGAATAAGGTCCACAAATTCCTATGACTACCTCCACTATAGATCCAACAAAGCGAGTTCCCAAGAAATTGATGGATGTAGATAAAGACGAGATTGCACTTGTCTCCTTGGATAAGAAAGCTAAAAATAAAATTGCAAGTGCATTCGATGACTTAATGCTACAAAACCTGATCCACTGTCAGTCTGCTAAGGAGATGTGGCAGTCCCTCATCACCTTAATGGAAGGAATAGAAGAGGTAAGGGATGATAGATGGTCCCTCCTGAATCAGAAGTATGAAGCCTTCCGGAAAGGGACAAAAGAAACCATTACAGACACTTTTGAAAATTTCTTCAAGATAGTCAACGTCCTAAGAGTGAATGGTCGGGTCTTCACTAATGGGGAGCTGAATGATAAGTTTCTGAGGTCTCTCACAAAGGAATGAGACAACAAAGTCTTTGCCATCTGGGAGTTTGGCAAACTAGCTGAAACAGACCCACAAAATCTCTTTTGCAAGTTAATGTCCTATGAACTGCAGATAAACTCAAGAAAGGATGAAGAAGAGAAAGGTCATTTCTCTTCAAAGGAAAAGTCAATTGCTTTAAAGGCAGAAAGTTCAAAGAAGGGCAAAGCCGTCTCACCAGCACCAGCTCTAGAAGAAAGTGAATTGGAATCATCTGAGCTAAGCACTTCAGACTCAGAGCTATCTGAAGGAGAGTTCTCACTGCTCTCAAGACAGTTTAAGAAATTGTTGAACAAAAAGAAGCAATGGAGAGGCAAGGATGCCTCATACAAAAGATCACGACATGACGGTGATCGACGAAAGAAAGGCTCAAGTAGCCTTGACTAGTATAATTCTAAACCTAACAAACACATTTTGACTAATATCATTTGTTACTATTGTAATAAGCCAGGTCATGTCATCGCTGATTGCCTCCACAAAAAGGAGGGTGGAAAGAAAGAAGAAAAGAAGTCCTCATACAATAAGAAGAGGACACAGAAGATCCTGATAGCCAAGAAGGGAAAAACTCTTAGTGACTCCGACTCATCTGAGACGAGTGTAAGAAGAAGAAGAAGCATAATTCGGGCTTATGGCTCAGTCAGATGATGAACAAGAGCCCCAGTTCACTGGGAAGGTAAACTCTAACACTCCTCTTTCTGAATCTGAAGTCTCTGAGCATGATCATGAGGATAGCTCCTCTGACGATGAGTTTGAACTCATGGCCCAGTATAAGGAGTTGATCAAGGCATACGACAAATGTCGAAAGGTCGTGAAAAATAAGGCAAAAGAGATTAAGTCTCTAAAGGCCTTAGAATGCTCTCTGAGAGAGGAAGTCGTTAAGATTGACTCACTCAGAGAAGACTTAGATGATGCAGTTGATGAGTTCAACAAGGCTATCAAGCACCTTGATCTGAAGGATGAAATCATCAAGGGGTTGGAAGAATTACTAGAAGCCGAAAAGAAACATATTGAAGGTTTCTCTAAGCCCAAGGTAGTTCTTTCTCTTGTTGCTGAGTTCTCTACTCAGGCCAAGGTGCTGGGCTAGGCCATGTAGAAGCTCCTAGTAAATCTTCTAGGAGGAATAAGGCTCAGAGATGGAATAAGGACGCCAAGATGGCCTTGGCCAAAGCAAAGGGGAAGGCCCCTCAAGATCAGACTATCTTAAAGAAAGTCGTATTTCCAACTAACGAGTTTGATCTTGACTCATCCTACGGCCACTTTACTAGGCCTACTAATGTAGAGCCAAAGTATTGTTACCAAGGATGGACTTGCCCTAGAAACTTTGGTGAGACTAACTTTAAGGAACCTTATGAAGAAGTCATTCTTCAGGACTATGGTCCTTATGATCATGGTCATAACTTCAAGAAAGAACCAAAGGTAAAACCCTATTGTGGAAAAGCCTGCGAAGGAGAAGAAATAATGTGATTGCCATCATCATGAAGCCTCCTCCGCCAAGACTGTAACCCCTGCTGGACCACTATCCCAGAAGGTCAAGAAGGAATACCTAAGGCAATGATACAATAGGTTCGACTATTTGTGCTGTGGAATAATTGGTCATTTTGCCATCGATTGGTTGTTTAATCCAAGAAATGTAGTAACTTCTCAGGTTGACAACATGATAATGACCACTCATAATGTTATTCCTCGTAGGGGGAGTGTTCTAAACCAAGACCAAGGACCCAAACATGCTTAGGTTCTTAAGGAAAACTGATTATGATTGCAAGGATGTCCAAAGGCCACTAAAAAGCCTATCTGGTAATTGGACAGTGGATGCTCTCGGCACATGATCGAGACAAGAAGCCAACTTCAGAACTTATCACCAGTATTTAACAGACCAAAGGTTATCTTTGGAGGTTCAGATCGAGGAATCACTAAAGGCTACGGTATGATGACTAACGATAGTGTATCCTTTTCAGATGTAGCTTATGTCGAGGGATTGGAACACAATCTCATAAGCATGAGCCAATTATGCGACAAAGGATATATAGTTGAATTCCATGCTGACAAGTGCTTGATAATGTCTGTATACAATATGGAAACGATTCTATCTAGCACTCGATGCAGAAATATATTTTCTTTAAATTTCATTTGTATAGACTCTTCTACACCAGTGTACTTTTTTGCAAAATATAGTGCGTCTCTTGGTAACCAATGACACAAGAGATTAGTACATATTAATTTTAAAACTATTAATAAATTATTCTCTCTAAACTTAGTATATGATTCCCCGAATGTAAAGTGCACTAAGGACAGACCTTGTCATGCTTGTGTAAAAGGAAAGCAAACAAGGGCTACTTTTAAAAGCATAATAGGCAAAGACTCCATTAGGTGTTTACACCTACTTCATATGGACTTGTTCGGCCCACTACAAGTAAGAAGTTTGGGAGCTAAGGAGTATACATAGGTTATTGTTGATGATTACTCGTGCTTTGTATGGGTGTTCTATTTGAAACACAAGTCAGATACCTTCGATGTCTTTACAAATTTTGTCAGACAGGTATAGAATGAATACAACTATTTCATAATCAAAATTAGAAGTGACAATGGAACCAAATTCAAGTCTGGAGCCATAAAAAAATTCTGTGAAAGCCTAGGAATCTTTCATGAGTTTTCAACTCCTTGTACTCCACAGCAAAATGGACTAGCTGAGAGAAGGAACAGAACACTCATAGAGGCTTGCAGGATTATGTTGAGTGATGCCTCACTATCAGAGTACTTCTGGGCTGAAGCCATCAACACTGTATGCCACGTGAAAAATCGGGCACACATAAATAAGAACCATGATAAGACACCTTACGAACTTTTAAAAGCCAGGAAACCGACTATCTCATATCTTAGAATTTTTGGATATAAATGCTTCGTGCTTAATAATTGTAAGTATCACACTACAAAGTTTAGCAAAAAGAGTTTTGAAGGTATTTTTGTAGGAATAGTAGCCATAGTAAGGCATATAGAGTTTTTAATAGAAAAACTCTGGTTGTAGAATAATCAATACATATTGTATTTTGTGAGACGAGCTTGCTGTAGAGCAACTCTTCTAGTGTGTTCATTGAAGATGTAGGTACAAAGTTAATAAAAGTTAGCTTGGATGAACTAACTGAAGATAAAGGTGAACAGTTCATTAAGATCACCACTCCAACCCCTATTGGAGAGGTAGATGATCAAGATGATGAAATCGTCCAAGTTGATGAAGTCACTCCAGAGATTTAAGATGTTCCAGATGCAAGGACTCTAGAGCTCAGACTTCTAAAGGATCACCCCATGGACCAAATCATAGGAGATCCCCGGGATGGTATCAGAACTCGTAGAGGTACAACTAATGAGAATTTATACTTAAGTTTTCTCTCTCAGGTTTAACCAAAGAAGTTTGAGGAAGCAAACTCGGATGCATCATTGATCCTGGCTATGGAAGTAGAACTGAATCAGTTCAACCGCTGCAAAGTCTGCGCACTTGTTCCAAGACCCAAAGGCAAGAATGTCATCGGAACGAAGTGGGTCTATAGGAACAAGATGGACGAAGGGGAACAATCATAAAGAACAAAGCCAGACTCGTAGCCAAGGGATATCGCCAAGAAGAAGGAATCGACTTCGACCAAACATATGCTCCAGTGGTAAGACTGGAGGCAATAAGGTTATTCCTAGCATATGCTGCTCTCAAGGGCTTAACCGTCTATCAGATGGACGGTAAGTCCGCCTACCTTAATGGTGACAAAAATGAAGAAGTATATGTGGAACAACCTCCAGGTTTTGTTGACTCTACTTTCCAAATTATGTTTACTTATTGCAAAAAGCTTTATATGGTCTGAAATAAGCTCCTCGAGCTTGGTATGAGACGTTGTCTAGCTTTCTTCTTGAGAACAAGTTTACAAGGGGAAAGATAGATAAGACATTATTTCTTAGGGAAATAAATTGCATGATTTTGCAAGTGCAAATATATGTCGACAACATCATTTTTTATTCTACTGACGACAACCTCTGCAAGAAGTTTTCTAAACTTATGCAAGGGAAGTTTGAAATGAGCAGTATGGGAGACCTGAAGTATTTCTTAGGGCTTCAGGTGAAATAATCTGAAGATGGAATTTTCATCTCGCAGACTAAGTTCACCAAAGAGCTAATTAGGAAATTTGGTATGGAGAACACAACCTCTACGAGGACTCCAATTGGTTCAGCTGTGTCCCTGGACAAGGATTAGAAAGGGAAACCTTTTGATTAAACCAAGTACAGAAGCATAATTAGATCCTCGCTCTACCTTACTGCTAGTAGACCTGGCATAATATTTTCAACATATATTTGTGCTAGATTTCAAGTGAAGTCAAAGGAATCTCACTACACTGCTGTAAAGCAGATTTTGAGATATCTTAAAGGCACGCCAAATCTTGGCTTATGGTACCCAAGAAGTAATGAAAGTGAACTAATTGGTTTTTCAGATGCAAATTTTGCAGGTAGCAAAGACGACAGGAAAAGCACTTTCGGGACTTACTAATTACTTGGAAGGAGGCTTATTTCCTTGAGTAGTAAGAAGCAGAACTGTGTTGCAATCTCAATAGCTGAGTCAAAGTATATCTCTGCAGGCAGTTGCTGTGCAAAGATGCTATGGATAAAGAATCAATTTGAACACTACAACATGAAGTTTCAAAACATTCCATTGTTTTGCGACTCTTCCAGCGCAATTGCAATAGCCAACAACCCAGTCTCTCACAGCCGGACAAAGCACATAGAGATGTGATACCACTTCATTCGGGAGCATGTGGAGAATGAAGATATAGATCTACAATATGTCTCTACAGACAGGTAGATTGCAGATATTTTCACGAAGCTGCTGGACGAGACAAAGTTCTCGTTCTTCAAAACAGAACTTGGTATGCTCAACAAAAAAGATTAGAGATGCTGGACTCATATAAAGCTCAGAGATGAAGCAATCAGTCAAAAGTTGGAATTTCCAAAAATTCTAAGTCCACCACTCGAGTAAGCCAAGACCTACTCAAGTACCTAATGTCATTCTCGACTACTTCCTAGACATACTCGAGTACTTCCCGTCACTCGATTATATGGAAGTCCAGGTATGTGAAGAGGTTGGCACTTTCAAATCTAAGACTATAGATCAGCTATATGTAGAATTCAGAAAGGGGGAGGACCTTGTGAAAGAACAAATTGCAAAATTTGACACTTATGTCAGGACTCTCTGGGAAGAAATCAATAAAGATGTTTTAGATCAAATTCAGTCAGTAGTTTACTGCATTTTAATTTATGCTCAATATTTTTATAATTGTACTTTCTACTTTGATATAATTCACCTTAGTGTAGAGGGTTCTGACTTCTACAAATAGGGGGAGATTGTTGGGTATTGCATCCACAATTACTCAGATTTATGCAAAGTCACCCTTGAACTAAGATGAATTAAGTTGTATTTGATGCCTTGCTTTTGTAATGTGTTTACAGGACAATATTGCCAAGTGTAGACAAATATCAGTCTACAACGAGTCATCAAACACAAGACCATACAATGTAATCCCTCATTATGTGATCCATTGTGTTGACCCATGTGTAGCCTATCTATTGGGATACACTTCATATTACAAGCACTTGGACTGATTGGACAAAGAAGTGTTGGTGAGCCTTATTGAAGAAAAGAATTACAATGAAGAAAAATTCTGTAAGTCATTTACTCGAGTAGATGCATTTATACTCGAGTAAGTGAAATGGTACTCGAGTAGTTGAATTCTTATACTCGAGTCACACGTTTTTCCTCTCAGAATTTTTCTAAGTTAAATACTCGAGTAGTAAGTTTTTACACTCGAGTTGTTAATTCATTTGTCTCGAGTAACAGAAGTCAGGGACTCGTGTATATTTTTTCCTCTCAAGTTTTAAAAATCCTATACTCGTGTAGTCTATATACTACTCGAGTACTCCAGTGTTTATACTCGAGTATTTCTCTTTCTCTAACTCAGAAATCCTCCAAGTACTGTACTCGAGTAGTTTATCTTCATACTCGAGTAGGTCCTTTTCACTCGAGTAGTTCATTCCCATTACTCGAGTAACCCATTTTCCATTCTAAAAAATTTCTCTAAGTATTTGACTCGAGTACTTCTTCTATTCACTCGAGTAGTTGAACTCTCTCACTCGAGTAACCCGTCTTATACTTGAGTAGTCCAATTTCTTTGTCTCGAGTAATCAGCTTAGTACTCGAGTATGTCTTTATCTACTGGAGTATCTGCTCCTCAATTCTAGACATTTTTCTAAATAAAATACTCGAGTAGTCTCTTTCTGCCTTACTCAAGTAATGACTTCAAGTACTCGAGTAGGTATATGATGACTCGAGTATATCAGTCATTTTTTAAGAAATTTTTTCAAAGTCCAGATTTGACAGGATCTTCAAATCCTTTAACATGACTGGTCCACGTGTACATCATTAAGAATATTTATGACGGTTAGAGAGTTCTTATAAATAGGTCTTGTCAAAACCGATCAACCCTAATGCTAATAATCATATTCAATCAAGCTGTCAGATTATTCTAAAGTATTCTGAATCGCGTTTCTCTCTCCAAAACGAAAGCCGTCGCCGCTGCCGACGATCTCCTTCGCGCTAGGGCTAGGGTTTCCACTTCAAGATTCAGATCTAGTTTGATTTCAAGATCGAGATATTCTGTTCGTTCTTCATCATCTTTCTCCGATCTGGTGAAGTCAAGAGAAATCTTTCAGATCTAATTTTGCTGAGACATCTTCTTCAACTTTTCTGATAAAGCCTCAACGTCTACAAGAAGAAGATAGAGGCAGATCTTGTCAAGATTTGAAGAATACTGTTTGTATTTTTTTTCTCTCAACATATTTCTTGTAAGAGAATTTTCTCCGAGTTGTAGGAAGTTTTACCTTCCGAGTGTAGATCCATTTGGATCGATTTTGTAGGAATATTTTTATGAGGTGTAGGATTGTTTTTCAATCCGAGATAGTGGAGTAGCCGAGTCTAGTGGTTTGCTAGATAGGTGAGGAAAAGTTGGCGTACCCAAGGTTGGGGAACTACTATAAATCTTTTGTCGTCTTTGAATGCTTGATTGATCTGTGTGTCTAGTCGCTAAATTTTTATTCCGCAAAAAGACGCATAACTCACCTATTTACCCCCCTCTAAGTGATTTAGGTAGACAATAGAACTTTTTCATCATCATATTCAACACTGTCTATTTCCAACACTTCATCTCTATTTACTAATAAAAAAATTTCAGATAGAACGGGTGGGGGTGAGAGAAACGATGTTACCCGATATTGTTCACTATCATAGTATCAACATCTAGTGAGGAGGAAGTGTAAACCCATTCTCGAACTTCTGTCGCAGCAATCTTTTTTCTTGTGGTCATAAGATTCTTCAACTACTGATCTTCTAATAATTTCAGAATGTCAAAGAAGATCTGATCGGAGTGTTGGAATTACTCGAAGTCTATATCAAAACCCATATAAAACTTCATTGTCGCAAAAGTGCTAGCTGCAATCGCCATTATCACCTGCAAAAAGAAAATAGGGAGACCATGTGCAAGGGAAACAGAAAGCTCGAGATGGAGCTCGAAGAAAACCTAGATATAAGGTTTTTCAGAATATGAAACGACAAACTCCGTCCTGCGAAATAAAGAAAAAATTCTTCGATCTGAGGTCGATGAAATATTTTATTAACAAATGAGTTCATCGATCTCAGTCTGAAGAAGGGAAAACTTTTCATCGTTTTCAGGTGGACGAAAGTTTTCTGATGCAAGATCGTCGATCTCTGGTCGACGAAAGTGGCTTACATAGAGAGTTCGTCGATCTCAGGTCGACAAATTTTCTCAAGAACTTTTCTCAGTTCGTCGATCTCAGGTCGACAAACTATGGCAAATTCTTTGACAATAGACAGAAAGTTTAATAAAAATTTCTCCATTGATCATACAAAGCTGATTTAGAAACAACAGATTGTTCCTCTCATCCAAGGGTTTGGTGAAGATGTCTCCTCTTTGCAAATAAGTATAGATATAGAAAAGATTAATTTTCTTTTTGTCCACACACTCTCTAATGAAATGATGCTTTATCTCTATATGCTTAATTCTACTATGTGCACTGGATTCTGGGCAATAGAAATTGCACTAGTATTGTCACTAAGTAGAGTTGAAATATTTAAGTTGAAACCATAGTCTATGAGTTGGTTTTGAATCCACAGCATTTGTGAATAGCAACTCCCAGCTGTTATGCACTCAGCTTCTGCATTGATGTAGACACAGATGTTTGTTTTTTGCAAAACTAGGAGACAAGTCTAGCACCAAGGAACTGGCATGTTCTTGATGTGCTCTTCTTGTCCACTCTACATCTAGCAAAGTCATCATCAGATTATCCAATTAACTAAAATTCTGACTCTGTTGGATACCAGAGCCCTCAATTAGGGCAAATATTTATATATCTTAAAATCCTTTTTAGCAAAATAAGGTGAGATTCTTTTGGGTTCACCTGGAACCTAGCACAAAGACAAGTAGCAAACATAATATCTGGCTTGTTTGCTGTGAGATATAACAGGGACCCAACAATGGCGCATTACAATTTCTAATCAACAAGTTTTCTATGTTCATCAAAATCAACCACAGCATTTGTAGTCATGGGTGTTTTCTTAGTTGAAGCATCAGACATCCCAAACCTTTTTATCAGCTCTTTAGCATACTTTGATTGTGATATGAAGATGTCATAAGGGGTCTGCTTCTCTTGGAGACCAAGGAAGTAGGAGAGCTCACCCATGCTACTCATCTCAAACTTGGAATGCATAAGGTTGGAGAACTTTTTGCATAGTTTGGGATCTATAAATCCAAATATAATGTCATCTACATATATTTGTACTAACAAGATTTTATCATGATGATGCTTAAAAAATAAAGTCTTATCAACTATGCATCTGGAAAAATTATGCTCTAAAAGAAAGCTAGGTAAGGTTTCATACTAAGCTCTTGGAGCTTGCTTTAGACCATAAAGAGCCTAATGCAATTTTTCCTATAAATAAGAGTTTTCTGTAATGCCCAAGGGTTCACCTTTTTGAGCCAAATTTAGTGTCTTTTGTGGGCTGCCCTTGGTGCACTTTCATCTTCATGTAAGGAGACTTTCTCTCTCTTCCTTCTTATGTTTGTTTTAGCTTTTCCTTTTGCTTTGTAATAGTTTGTAATAGCTTTTTTATCATAAATAAAATGTTATTTCTTTCTCTTTCTACATGGAATGAAAATGAAATTTGGTTGGCTCACTCTCTTTCTCCTTTTTATCCTTAGTTCATCTTTGTTTTTCCTCTTTAAGAAAGTGTGTGTGTGTGTGTGTGTGTGTGTGTATGAGTATAACTTGTCTTAATTTTTCATGCAATATGTTGTAATGTTAGGCTTTATTTTAGGCCTTTATCAAAAAATTCGAGCAGTTATAATGGCAAAATTTAGTTTAAGTCTTTTTTTAAAGAATCAAAGTTGTATTGAAAACTTTCTAAAGGGTTATTTTCATTCCTATGAAGTTGTAAAAATGGTTTTAAGGTGTTTTTGTATTTTTACTTAGATTTGCTTTAGGATTGTAAAACTTGTTTTGGTCCTTTAATTTTTCTTTCCGCTTTTTAATCATTTCTACGAAATCCTATGGATGAAAATGTAAACGTTTTAAATTTTCAACCACCTTGATTTCAACTTTGTTTTCAATTCCAAGTGTTCAAACAATTTTTATTTCATCTTTTTATTTGTTTTTGGAAAGTTCTAAGGGTAGAAAAGTTGTAGTTTTAATTTTTAGATAACTTTTGTTTTCATGTTATTCTTATGTGTGTGTGAGTGTAAGAGAATAACTTTTCATGCTTTATTTTATGCTTTCTTCAATTATGAAGTGTGTGTGAGTGTTTGAGGATAACTTTTAATGCTTTGTTTAATGCTTTATTCAATTATGTAGAGTGTGTGCGTGTGAGCATTTATTTATGCCTACTCGTTAAGAGTTAAACGGTGCTCTGCTTTAATTTACCGCCCACTCATTTGAGTGGGACTTGTAATTTTCATTTTTTGTAACTTAGTTTCTTTTTATTTATGCATTTATTTCCGCCTACTCGTTAAGAGTTAAATGGCGCATTGCTTTAATTTACCGCCTACTCAGTTTTGAGTAGGACTTGTACTTGCATTTATTTCCCCCTACTCATTCGAGTAGGGCTTGCTTTATTTACTTTCTTTATGGTTTTGAAGTGTGCGTGAGTGCCTGCATCAATTAGCTTTCCTTCAATATATCTAAATGTCCTGTTTTTTTTATGTTTTCTCTTATAATTGTTTAGTGCTTAATTTCAAACTCACGTTTCGCTAAAACCATAAAGCCGTCCCCATACCGATGAGTGGCTAATCTCTTTTACCCTTCGGCATCGAAGAGCATTGGGACATATAAAATGATTTGAAATAATTAAAAAACTTTATTTTTATTTTAATTTAAGGACTTATGGTTTACCCCGGGTTAACGACACATAGGACCACATAATCGATGTGTGAGCTCTATTTCCGTTATCCATATGCGACGCCGAGAGTCTGCACGTATGGACCGATCCCCCTTGGTTAAAGAGAACTGCGTACGCCCCCTCGAAAGAGGAGAAGCGTAGTTTTGCCGGATTGGGTTCCCCACCCAATAGCGGGGTTCTTAGCGTAAAGCGGGCATTAAGAGGAATCCTTCGTCGGTCTAACGATCGGTCGAATAGTCTTAATGTTTAGGTGAGCAATATTCCTAGAGATAAGTGCGCTCATATTTTTGGAACCCCCACGACCAAGTGTCTTTTATTAATTTAAAAACAAAGTTTAATAATTATTGAGAATTATTTTAGTCTTAATCTGATTCGATGCCGAGCGTTAACCCGTCATCGAACTAACTTAGCAAAATTCAGCTCTCTTTCTTTCCGTTTTAATTAAACTAAAAAATCCCACCTTACTGATAGTAAGATAATAGTGTTCCTGGAAGAGTAGATATAATCAACGCGTCCCCGAGAAAAATACGACCTCGGTATTTTCCCGAATACCGAGTACTACTTGCGATAGGTGCACTTGCCTCCTCTCGTTAGAAAACTCAATCATCTAACTCGGCCCGCAGAATCTGACCATTTCGAACCAACCACAGTCAGTCTCTGTTCCGCGACCATCAAGTTTTTGGCGCCGTTGCCGGGGAGTCTGGTTGTTATATTGAATCCGGGACTCTATTAATTTTACTTTATTTTCAAATAAAAAAATTTTATACAAAAAAAAAATTCCTTCCCCCTTTCGTTTTTTTTTTGGGTGTATGACCCGTGGACAACCTTCGAGTCTTGAAAATCTTGAATTCAACCCCGAGATCGACCGCTCTCTTGCGCGTATCTGATCTCTCCGTCGAATTCCCTTTTTAGACCCCGCGGAATCCACCGGAGAACCCTCTTTCTCTTCTATGGCCGACCCAAATAATGCCCAAGCGGCCGAGCGTACGATGTCTTACTATGCTCGACCCAACTTGGATGATATGGGGTCGAGTATTGTTCGGCCTGCTGTGGCGAACAATAATTTTGAAATTAAGTCAAGTGTTATACAAATGATCCAAAATGTCGTGCAGTTCGACGGACAGCCGGATGAGTACCCGAATAATCACTTGTCTAATTTTTTGGAAATTTGCGATACTTTTAAGATTAATGGCGTCACTGATGATGCCATTCGTTTGTGCCTTTTTCCCTTCTCCCTTAAGTCCAAAGCCAAGGAGTGGCTGATCTCCCTCCCGCGAGGATCCATCACGACCTGGGCGGAGTTGGCGGAAAAATTCCTTACTAAATATTTTCCGCCCGCAAAAACTGCAAGATTGCGGGCGGACATTTCCTCTTTTGTGCAAATCGACTCTGAGTCTCTTTACGAGACTTGGGAGCGTTTTAAGGAATTTCTCCGCCGCTGCCCGCACCATGCGCTGCCAACATGGTTGCAGGTACAAATTTTTTTTAATGGACTGAACAGTCAGACGCGTCAAATGATTGACGCGGCTGTCGGGGACACTCTGAATAATAAGACCCCTGAGGCCGCCCAGGCCCTTTTCGAAGAGATGGCTATGAATGCCTATCAATGGAATGTCCCGCGGGCGCGCCATAAGCAGGCGGGGCTTTATGAAGTGGATGCCACTGCTCAGCTAGCCCTTCAAGTCCAAAGGCTAACTAAGCAGGTGGCGGAGATGTCTGTTGCCTCCTCCACTCCGCCTTGTTTTCTTCCCCCCTCTAACGTCTGCGTAGTCGACGAGTTCGTGGACTACATGGGAAAGCTGGTGTGTCCCTCCTTTCAAAACAACCCTTATAGTAGCCACTATAATCTGGGTTGGAGGAACCACCCGAATTTCTCATGGAGCAACCCGAACAACGCGTAGCGCCCCCCTCCCCCTCCTTTTGCGCCAACGTTTCCTCCTCCCCCTCCTATGAAGCCATCCCCGGTGGAGGAAAATTTTAATCGTTATGTCGCGTCCAACGAGTCCAATATCTGGAACATCACCGGATCGCTAAAAAATTTAGAAATCCAGGTTGGACAGCTGGCGCGACTTATGTCGGAACGCGCTCTGGGGGCACTGCCAGGGAACACGGAGCCCAATCCAAGGGAAACTGCCAACGCTATAACCCTCCGTAGCGGTAAGGAGGTGGTCGATCCAAAACGAATCGATCCTCAGGTACATATTTCACCTCCGACCCCTCTTCCCTCTTCTTCGATTACGCAACCCTTACCGATTTTTAACGACAAAACTATTTTAAACAAGGCGTTGCCCTACCCGCATAAGTTAGATAACGAGCGAGTGAACGCGCAATATAAAAAATTTATTTTATTACTTAAATAAATTCATATTAATGTTCCTTTTTGCGAAGCTATCTCGCAAATGCCTAAATATGCGAAATTTTTAAAAGAACTACTTTCTAATAAACGCAAACTCAAGGATATTTCGTATATATCTCTTAACGCTGTCTGCTTGGCGGCTCTTACTAGTAAATTTCCATCAAAACAAAATGACCCGGGACTGTTTTCTATCCCGTGCCTTTTTGGCGATGTATTAGTAAAATATGCCTTAGCAGACTTAGGCGCGAGCATTAATTTGATGCCGTTCTCGCTCTTCCTGTGATTAGGTTTGGGTACTCCTGCTCCTACCAATATGCGCATCCAACTAGAGGATCGATCAGTTAGGTTCCCCATCGGGGTTGTTAAGGAGTTCCTTGTCCGAGTAGACAAGTTCACCTTCCCGGTGGACTTCGTCATCTTGGACATCGAGGAAGACGCCAACGTACCAATAATACTTGGTCGCCCTTTCCTCGCGACCTCACGTGCGTTAATCGATGTAAGTAATGGTCAGCTTCTCCTTCGGGTAGGTGACGACCAAGTTACTTTTTCTATTAACTCCTCAATGGAAGACTCGTCGCCGAGCGACGATTTCTGCTACTCTTTAGATTCTTTTTATGGAGATTGTTCTTCTCCGATTTTTGAGTCCGAGTTTTTAAACGAAAATATTTTTTCGCTCGAAAATTTTTATTGCGATGAGGACGTTTCTACGAATATGCCTTTTGAACCAATTGGTTCAAAAGACATTAGGACTAAAACCTCACTAGAAGAACCGCCCACCCTAGATCTCAAACCATTACCCGAATCCCTCAAATACGCCTTTTTGGGGAAAAATGATACACTCCCGGTAATCATTTCTTTGTATTTAAGCGATTCGGAGACCTTCGATTTATTGGAGGTTTTGCTTAAACATCGCCACGCAATTGCGTGGCAAATTTCTGACCTAAAGGGGAATAAACCTTCTTCCTGCACTCACAAAATTTTCTTAAACGATAATTGCCGCAAAACCATTCAGCCGCAGCGACGTCTTAACCCAAACATGAAAGACGTCGTGAAAATTGAGATAATCATATTATTAGATGCGGGGATTATTTATCCCATTTCTGATAGTGCATGGGTTAGTCTCATTCATATCGTGCCCAAGAAGAGCGGTCTAACCGTAGTGGCGAATGAGCACAATGAGCTCGTCCCAACTCGTACTGTTATGGGTTGGCGTGTGTGCATCGATTATCACAAACTTAATGATGCCACCCACAAGGACCATTTACCACTACCGTTCCTTGAACAGATTCTCGAGCGTCTTTCCGGTCATCCATTTTATTGTTTTCTCGACGGTTTATCGGGGTTTTTCCAAATCCCCATTTCCCCGGAAGACCAAGAGAAAACAACTTTTACTTGCCCCTTTGGCACCTTCACCTACCGAAGGATGCCATTTGGCCTCTGCAATGCGCCAGCTACATTCCATAGATGTATGCTGGCAATCTTTGGCGAGCTAGTAGAAGATATTATGGAAGTATTTATGGACTATTTTTCTGTATTCGGATGCTCATTCCCGGATTGTCTTCGTAATCTTGATCGTGTCCTCCAGCGATGCGAGGACACGAATCTTGTTTTAAATTGGGAAAAGTGTAACTTTATGGTTCGAGGAGGTTTGGTCCTCGGCCATAAGATTTCAATTAAGGGGATAGAGGTCGATAAGGCCAAAGTAGAAATCATAGAAAAGCTTACTCAGTCGACAAACATAAAATCCATTATGAGTTTCTTAGGCCACACGGGCTTTTATAGGCGCTTCATTCAAGATTTTTCAAAAATAACAAAGCCGCTTACTCACCTCTTGGAAAAGGAATCACCTTTTGTCTTTAGTAGTGATTGCGAGTCTGCTTTTAATTTTATAAAACAAAAACTTATCAATTCTCCAATTCTAGTGGCCCCTAATTGGTCCCTTCCGTTCGAAATCATGTGCGACGCTAATGATATTGCCTTAGGAGCCGTTCTTGGCCAACGCATAGAAAAAAATTTTCATCCTATTTATTACGCTAGCAAGACGCTCACTTCCGCACAAGTGAATTACACGACGATGAAAAAGGAACTCTTAGCTGTCGTTTTCGCTTTCGATAAGTTTCGCTCGTACCTTACGCTATCTAAAGTTATCGTTTTCACTGATCACTCTGCCCTTAAGTATTTACTAGCCAAAACCGAAGCGAAGCCCCGCCTTCTTCGATGGATTCTCCTCCTTCAAGAATTTGACTTGGAGATCCGGGATAAGAAGGGCGCGGAAAATCTAGCGGCAGACCACCTCTCCCGTTTAGAAAATCCGGGTTCGGAAGCGCTCGTCGAATCTGAAATAAATGACAGATTCCCCGAGGAACGCCTTCTTGCCATTCGTTCGTCTTCGTCATCTTCGCCTTGGTTCGCAGATTTTGTGAACTACTTAGTCGCGCAGGTACTTCCAAAAGATTTTTCAAGTAATCAAAAGAAGAAATTCTTTTTCGACTTGAAAAATTTCTTTTGGGATGACCCATTTCTTTTCCGTATCTGCGCGGACCAAGCGGTTCGAAGATGCGTCGCGGGAGTGGAGTGCACACAAATATTGAGGCACAGCCACGAGGGTCCAGCCGGGGGGGCACTATCAAGCCAACCGGACCTCTAGGAAGGCACTAGTGGCGGGCTACTTTTGGCCCACTCTCTTCAAAGACGCGCATAATTTTGTGCGCGCATGCGATAGCTGTCAGCGGTCGGGTAACATCTCACGTCGAGACGAGATGCCCCAAAACATGTTTTTAGAATGCGAAGTCTTCGATTTATGGGGCATAGATTTTCTTGGCCCCCTACCTCCTTCTTATAAAAATTCATATATTTTAGTGGCGGTCGACTACGTATCACGGTGGGCGGAAGCGCAAGCTCTCCCCACCAACGATGCGCGAGTCGTCGTTACATTTCTAAAAAAATTATTTTCTCGCTTCGGCACGCCTCGCGCTATTGTTAGTGATAGGGGAACGCATTTCTGTAATGCTCTAATGGCTAAGACGTTAGCTAAATACGGAGTCATGCACAAACTTGCCACCCCCTACCACCCGCAAAAAAGTGGCCAAGTTGAGGTAGTAAATCGAGAGATAAAACGCATATTAGAAAAAACCGTTTCACTTAATGGGAAAGATTGGTCCGTTAAGCTTGACGACACGTTATGGGCGTATCGTACTGCGTACAAAACCGCTACTGGTTGTACTCCGTTTCGATTAGTCTAAGGCAAAGCGTGCCATTTACCCGTAGAACTGGAGCACCGCGCACTTTGGGCATTAAAACTCTTAAACCTCGACTCTAACTTAGCCGCTCAGAATAGAAAACTACAACTAAACGAGCTCGATGAATGGCGTGCGAACGCTTACGAGAGCAATAAGTTCTATAAGGAGTGTTCTAAGTTCTATCACGATCGAAAAATTAAAACCCCCAAAAAATTTTCTCCGGGCGATCTAGTCCTTCTTTATAATTCTCATCTTAAACTTTTTCCTGGCAAACTCAAATCCCGTTGGTCCGGTCCCTTCTTAGTTGAAGAGGTTTTTCCATATGGGACTGTACTCGTCTCCCACCCGGAAAATGGCTCGTTTAAAGTAAACGGTCATCGGTTAAAGTCTTACATAGCGGGCGACCTAGTGATCGAGTATAGCGAAACCATATCCCTCCTCGACTTATAAACCCGCCACTATAGTCAAGCTACGTGACTATAAACAAAGCGCTCCTGGGAGGCACCCCACGCTTATCTTTACGCCTTTATTTATCATGTTTTCTATTTTTCTAATACCTGCAGGGTTTCTAACGGGCTTCCCCGAGCGCGGATCAGGGACGTTTTCTGCCCCCCCCCCCCCTCTTTTTCCTTTTTTTTGTACATATACCTGTGTTGTCTTGTTCCTCATGCTTAGCATACAACATTGGGGACAATGTTGGATCTAAGTATGGGGGTATTTTCGTATTTTCGTACTTTCTTTTTCACTTACAAAAACAAAACAAAAAAATTTCAAAAACAAAACAAAAAATTTTAAAAACAAAACTTCAAAAAACAAAAAATATATATATATAACACAAAAATCAAAAAAAAACATTTTTTAAAAAAATTTTGAAGTTTCATTTCTAAAACTTTTACTTATTTTTAACTCGGTCCGCGAGATCCGGCTCATCGAGCCATCCACATAACGAGTCATCTCGCGGCAACCTAGTTTATATTTTTGTAAATATTCTTGTAAATATTTTTTGTAAATAATTTTTTAAGTACTTTTTGTAAATATTCTTTCTCTTTCCCCTCTCCCTTTTTCCCTCTCATCCTTGTATATATTTTTTCTTTTTTTCCCAAATTTTTGTAAATAGAATGAAAATTTTAATAAAAATACAAAAAAAATTCACAAAACTTAAAAATACAAACAAAATTTTTTTTTTTCGCAAAACTTAAAAATCCAAAAAAAATAATATTTTCACATTTTTTTATTTTTATTTTTTAGTATGTATATATTAAAGATATAAATACAAAAATACAAAAAAAGAGCATAACTTCAAAAAAAATCAAAAAATAATGTAAGTTATGAAACAAATAAATTAAACATCTCATTCTTAAGTTTCTTGCTATCCAAAAATTTAGTTTTGAGTTTATTTATATGCGAATTTGATCAATTCTTTGTTCACTATTCGTTTGTTAATTATAGATTGAAAAATCTAAATAGCCGGGGTTAAGTTTTAAAGAATTTATTATACTTTGTTAAAAATAGGGGACTCTCTTTAGGCACTACTTCTAATTTTTCATAGATAGGAGCACGTGTACCATGTTAGAAAACAACGACTATAGAATTCAATTATGCTTGCTTTTAGCTTTCTGAAAAATGGGAACGTACAATTTATAAAGGTTGCTCTCAATTATTTTTCAATTAAAAATCTAGTTCTCTTTTCTCCTCTTACTTATCATAACCTTCTTGGTATGATAAAAAAAAAATCCCCCCCCCCAAAAAGATCCTATGTTAATGGGAATAAGATTTCATTCCGTAAACATAGGCACCCAATAAATTAAAAGATTATACGTTACGGAGTAAGAGGATAAAATTCATTACTACAACACATATACATTGGGTTATTTTTATTTATGAAGAAAAAAAAATTTATGTTAAGGAAAATAAGATTTCGTTTTCCTTTAACATCCAAATCAAAAAAAATAGAGGTTCGAAAAAAATAATAATCTCGCCTCAAAATCCAAGCACCTTCATAAACCAACATCAACCCCCCCTATCCAATTTCATGACTCTAGAATTAATTCAAAAATCTTTTTGAGAGCATAATTCGTAAATTGCATTATTTCCGGTAAAACTCCTATAAGCTAAAGTTCGTATAACTCCAAACTATTTTCTGTTAATCTAACCAATATAATTATTGCTTTCTATTTGATTACATCAAGAAGTCTTTTGGCCAAAACCTTTGCCCTGTTTAAATCATCTAAATGATTTTAGGACTTAACTCTTATACCCTGTATATTTAATTTGATCTCTCTTATAATTAATTTAGCGGTAGCAGAACTTAGGTTTTTTTTATTATTCCTTATAAGTTCACCTTAAACTTTTGCTCTAGAATAGCAAAAGCTTAAGTATGGGGGTATTTGATGAGTTGTAAATATACCTATATTTTCATATTTTATTTAAGTCAATTTTGTTTATTTTTGTCTTTTTTATTAGTTTTATTCAATAAATTTCTTATTTTTGTAAATATTATTTCTAACTTAACTTTATTTTTATTCCAGAAAAATTCCAGAAAAAGTCAAAAAGTTGACTGACACGCCCGTGTCACATGACCGACACGCCCGTGTCACGCCCTCGACGATCGCCGACCACAGGTTGCCAGTTCGACGATCGGCAATCATCAAACTGAGCTCGACACGCCTCCAGACACGCCCGTGTCAAAATGTGATACGGGCGTGACAACTCCACCTGGCCCGACGTAACGCGCGCGACTTTGCGGCCGGACCGCACCGAGATCGACCTCCCCAACACGCCCAAGTTACGCCCGTGACTTACACATGTCACGCCCGTGACCTGGGGCGTGACCGCCACTTTTTCAGCCGAAGTCAACTTTCCAGTCAAATCACCCGATCAGCTCATGAACAGTAGTGACACGCCCCACTATCACGCCCTAGTCACGGGCGTGACCAACCCGAAATTTTTCCTATAAATAAGAGTTTTCTGTAATGCCCAAGGGTTCACCTTTTTGAGCCAAATTTAGTGTCTTTTGTGGGTTGCCCTTGGTGCACTTTCATCTTCATGTAAGGAGACTTTCTCTCTCTTCCTTCTTTTGTTTGTTTTAGCTTTTCCTTTTGCTTTGTAATAGTTTGTAATAGCTTTTTTATCATAAATAAAATGTTGTTTTTTCTCTTTCTACATGGAATGAAAATTAAATTTGGTTGGCTTACTCTCTTTCTCCTTTTTATCCTTAGCTCATCTTTGTTTTTTCCTCTTTAAGAAAGTGTGTGTGTGTGTGTGTATGAGTATAACTTGTCTTAATTTTTCATGCAATATGTTGTAATGTTAGGCTTTATTTTAGGCCTTTATCAAAAAATTCGAGCCGTTATAATGGCAAAATTTAGTTTAAGTCTTTTTTTTAAAAGAATCAAAGTTGTATTGAAAACTTTCTAAAGGGTTATATTTTCATTCCTATGAAGTTGTAAAAGTGGTTTTAAGGTGTTTTTGTTTTTTTACTTAGATTTGCTTTAGGATTGTAAAACCTGTTTTGGTCCTTTAATTTTTCTTTTCGCTTTTTAATCATTTCTACGAAATCCTATGGATGAAAATGTAAACATTTTAATTTTTCAACAACCTTGATTTCAACTTTGTTTTCAATTCCAAGTGTTCAAACAATTTTTATTTCATCTTTTTATTTGTTTTTGGAAAGTTCTAAGGGTAGAAAAGTTGTAGTTTTAAATTTAGATAACTTTTGTTTTCATGTTATTCTTATGTGTGTGTGAGTGTAAGAGAATAACTTTTCATGCTTTTTTTTATGCTTTCTTCAATTATGAAGTGTGTGTGAGTGTTTGAGGATAACTTTTAATGCTTTGTTTAATGTTTTATTCAATTATGTAGAGTGTGTGCGTGTGAGCATTTATTTCCGCCTACTCGTTAAGAGTTAAACGGCGCTCTGCTTTAATTTACCGCCCACTCATTTGAGTGGGACTTGTAATTTTCATTTTTCGTAACTTAGTTTCTTTTTATTTATGCATTTATTTCCGCCTACTCATTAAGAGTTAAATGGCGCATTGCTTTAATTTACCGCCTACTCAGTTTTGAGTAGGACTTGTACTTGCATTTATTTCCCCCTACTCATTCGAGTAGGGCTTGCTTTATTTACTTTATTTATTGTTTTGAAGTGTGCGTGAGTGCCTGCATCAATTAGCTTTCCTTCAATATATCTAAATGTCCTGTTTTTTTTATGTTTTCTCTTATAATTGTTTAGTGCTTAATTTCAAACTCACGTTTCATTAAAACCATAAAGTCATCCCCATACCGATGAGTGGCTAATCTCTTTTAGCCTTCGGCATCGAAGAGCATTGGGATATATAAAATGATTTGAAATAATTAAAAAACTTTATTTTTATTTTAATTTAAGGACTTAAGGTTTCCCCGGGTTAACGACGCATAGGACCACATAATCGATGTGTGGGCTCTATTTCTATTATCCATACGCGACGCCGAGAGGCTACACGTATGGACCGATCCCCCTTGGGTAAAGAGAACTGTGTACGCCCCCTCGAAAGAGGAGAAGCGAAGTTTTGCCGGATTGGGTTCCCCACCCAATAGCGGGGTTCTTAGCATAAAGCGGGCATTAAGAGGAATCCTTCGTCGGTCTAACGATCGGTCGAATAGTCTTAATGTTTAGGTGAGCAATATTCCTAGAGATAAGTGCGCTCATATTTTTGGAACCCCCACGGCCAAGTGCCTTTTATTAATTTAAAAACAAAGTTTAATAATTGTTGAGAATTATTTTAGTCTTAATCCGATTCGATGCCGAGAGTTAACCCGTCATCGAACTAACTTAGCAAAATTCAGCTCTCTTTCTTTCCGTTTTAATTAAACTAAAAAATCCCACCTTACTGATAGTAAGATAATAGTGTTCCTGGAAGAGTAGATATAATCAACGTGTCCCCGAGAATAATACGACCTCGGTATTTTCCCGAATACCGAGTACTACTTGCGATAGGTGCACTTGCCTCCTCTCGTTAGAAAACTCGATCATCTAACTCGGCCCGCGGAATCTGACCATTTCGAACCAACCACAGTCGGTCTCTGTTCCGCGACCATCAATAAACTGTGAACCTTTTGTAGGCAGCATAGGCTAAGAATATCCTTATTGCTTCAAGCCTTGTAACTAGTGCAAAAGTTTGGTCATAATCTATGCCTTCCTCTTGTCTGTATCCTTGAGAAACTAGTTTAGCTTTGTTCCTTATGATAGTACCTTGAGCATCTAGTTTGTTTCTAAATACCCATTTAGTTCTAATGACTGGGTAGTTATTAGGTCTTGGAACTAAATCCCAAACTCTACATCTCTCAAATTGATAGAGCTCCTCTTCCATTACAATGATCCAGTGTGGATCTTGCACAGCATATTTAATGGATTGAGGTTCAGTGTTAGATATGAAGAAAGCATGCATCATGTCTTAGTGGAGTTAATGTCTTATCTACACACCCACTGATAAGTCTCCAATCACTTGAGATACAGGGTGATCTCTAAGTGTGACTATCTCAGTAGGAGGAGCTTGTTGATCAACAGCTTGGGGAGCTAATTCCTCTTATGGATTTGAGTTAGTGTTTGGCTCTTCATTGAACTCACTGTCTTCATCTTCACTTTCCTCAGGAATATGTGGAGAAGGATGTGTAACAGCCTTCTTGGTGAGGGTCAGCTCATCAAACTTCTCACACAAGTTAGGTACCTATAATGTTTCACTCGTAGAAGTTATCTTCTCCTTGTAAAGCATATTAGTCTCATCAAATGAAATATGAATAGACTCTTCTATTTTCATAGTTGATTTATTATATACCCTATAAGACTTGCTTATTTGGGAATATCTAAGAAAATTTCCAATTTTCAGCCTTGGCTTCAAACTTTCTAATGTATTTCTTGTTGTTGTTATGAATGTAACAATTGCAACAAAAGACTCTAAAATAATCTACTTTAGGTTTCTTCCCTTTGAGTAGTTCATAGGGGGTCTTGCCCTTGAGCTTGTATATCAAACTTCTGTTCAGGAAATAGTTTGTTGTGCCCACAGCCTCTGCCAAAAAGGATAGGGGCAAGTGAGCATCTACAATTAATGTGCCAGCAGCTTCAATGAGTGTTCTGTTTTTTCTTTTCAGCTACCCTATTTTGTTGAGGAGTTCTAGGATCAGAGAAATAGTACATGATACCTTCCTTCTGACAGAATTCTTGTATGGGAAGAGACTCAAACCCAGTACCATGATACTTTTTGATCAATGCAACTGGAGTAGAGTACTCAATCCTTATGCTCTTAAGAAAATCTGTAAGAATCTTGAAGTTATCTGACTTGTTGCTCAAGAAGAACACTCAAATTAACCTTGAGAAGTCATCAATAATTACTAAGGTATAAGACTTCCCTCCTTGGATCTGTATAACAATGGGTCCAAAAAGATCCATATGGATCAAGTATAGTATCATATGTGAATAACTCTAATTAAGTGACTTAAAACTATTTTTAGTTTGCTTGCCTAACTGACAAGCCCTGCAGAGGCTTTCCTTCTTGTAAGGGTAAGAAGGCAATCCTATAACAAGGTTGTCCCCAGATAGTTTAGCAATGTTTTTTTGGTTTACTTGTCCTAATCTCTAATGCCAAAGATCATTATTATTAGTAGTTTGGTTAAATAAGCATATTTCAATTTTAGTTGACTTAAAATTAACTATATAGATGTTTTTTATTCTATTGCTAGTTAAAACTACTTGGTTATCAACTGAAGTAATAATACAGGAAGTTTTGTTAAATGATACCTGAAACCTTTCATCACATAACTGACTTATGGATATAAGGTTGTGATCAGGTGACTGCCACCACAAGATCTATTTCAAGGGAGATCTCACAACCCTTTAGGCTTTCGATCAGGTGCCAAAAACCAAGAATAAACTTTTGAAGGGAGTTAACAAACCCTTTATACAGGAGGTGAGAGATGGGTGATGAGGTCTTCTCTTTTCTCTAATCAGTAGAGAAGACTTGTTGATTCTGTAGTTGCCAAGACTCCTTCAGAAATGTAGAATTGCTTCAGAAAGATTGGAGCATTGCTCAGGGTGTAGGTCTTCAGCCTTGTCTAAAAACAATCCTGGAAATTTCTGACTAAATCAAGATGAGTTGTCCTTGAAGTTCCTAGATGAGAAGATTGAAGAAGACTCTTGATAGTGATGAATGTTCTTCTTCAGTCTTCAGAATGGATAAGGAGGAAAATAAAATGTTTTCTGCACTAGGAGAGAGTTTTGAATGTTCATTTTGTGTCTCTCTGTATTCTTTGTGTGTTGTATGTTCTCTGATGATGTCTGGCTCAATGTTTTTGATATCTGGCTGTATATTGATCGACTGAAAAGAGAAAATCTCTTTTATATTCTGTAGTCAGAAATTCTCCTTTGAATTTGAATTCCTGCAATAATTTCTGAAGGATCTGGAGAATACAAATGGCTTGAATGACTGTCATAAATGATTTTCCCCAACTGTCCCTAATAAAATAAGCAAGTAATTACCCTGATGAAAACAATAATTAATGTTGCCAATAACGATTATATTTAGGGGAATATTAGCAATAATTACTCAGTAGTAATATTGCTAAATAATATAGAAATTAAGGGACAGAAGTTAGGAAAACTTCTCATTCTGTCTCAGGACAGAAATCGTCGACCTCTGAAAGGAATTCGTCGACCGGATTTCCAAGTACGTCGACCAGTGAATTCATGTTCGTCGACCTGAGCTCTGCGAACTATATTCAAAGAATAACCTGCCAATTCTATTCTCTAAGTTCATCGAGCTGAGAATATGTCTGAAAGAATCAATCATCGACCTGAGCTCTAATATCGTCGAGCTCAGCTCAGAGAAATAACTCGGAGTTCGTCGATTTGAGATCGACGATCGTCGAGCTGAGTTTGAAGAACTTCGAACTAATCATTCTATTCTTTGAATCTTTTAAGTCTTGAGACTACTGATGTCCTTTGCTTGCTGGTCCATGAAGGTTGAACCTAATGACTAGCCTAAACTCTAGGACTACCAGACTTGACCCTGGCTAAATAATGTGGGTCAGACTTTAACCTAATTTATTGAACCTAGCCCAAATCCAACTAGGGTTCCAACACACTCAACTAGTTCAGACCATACTTAAAGACACTTGCTTGTGTTGTAACTTGCTCTGGGATTTTATAATGATGCTATGTCCTACTTAGGATGACATACTCTTATCCGATTTACTCACTTTCCTATGATATGAATGCATGACTTCTTCTTTCTTTTTCAAAATCATGTGTGTACATGTGTCATCTTGTAAATCTTAACTTAGCACGTGTGCTTATGCGATGATATGTAATGTATGCAGTGTTATGCATTCTAAAAATACCTTAATGCATGCATGAGCGACGTACACATAAAATGTTATTGATCCCATACAACATAACATCGCATGCAACGAGAAAAGAAAACATGTTAATGGGCACCCATACGATGATGGTTATGCATCCCATACTACATAACAGTAACATGTTGCCTCCTATGTTGGATCCATATACAAACACATATTATGCATCTCATACTACATAATATGCCTTGTATACTTCTTATATTGATATGAGTGTAGTGAATATGATTCGGTTAAGACGTACTGATGATACATCGGTGTGTGTATGAAAATGAAAGAAGGAAACAAACTAAACGAGATTTGTTGGTTCGACCAACTTGTCAAACCAACCTCCTTTTGATACAAACTGCCACAACCCGCATTTTTCACCTCCAATAAAGGTGTATCAGAGTATGGAAAAAATGTGTGTCATGTTGTCACGTCAGCAGGGGATATCTGCGGACGCTCAGGCAAAACAACTACTTAATCATGAAGAAAGGTTCTTTAAGTTATTTAGAGGTAAAATCAGTTTAAGTATAATAGTTAGTCGTATCCCTCGGCTTAGTGGCTAATCTAGTCCACAAGAAAAGTCGTTAAACGCTGCGGAAAATACTTCTTTTACAAAATTAGATATCCTACATGAGTTTAGAGGTTCCTAGAGGACACCTCAAAGTATGCAAGTTCTAAATTTATAGTAGAAGTAAAAGTAGATTTTTTTTACGGTCATAAAATATAGTGAGTTAACATTTTAATTTATACAATGCATGCGGTAATAATAGTAATTTTTATACCTAAAAATAACTATCAAGCAATCCTAACATAAAACATCCCAGAGAGCAAGTAATCCACGTCCATAGAAAGAAAATTAATCAGCTAGCAAGTATCCAAAAATAACAATCATGTGGGCGTCAACAAACTGACACGAACCCACATACAATAAAGTATGTCTGAACCAGTAAAACAAAATAAACCACAATCTACCTCACTAAGATGAGGCAACAACCACGGCCAACACTGCCGCTCAAGCACTCTGAAAACCATCACCGAACTTAGCTACTGCTCTGAACCCTTAGGCATTCCAAAAATAGAACACCTCAGCAAGAAAGTATAAGTGATGGCAAAAAGAAAGCCACAAGTACAAAAGTCAAGGGGTACTAACCCAAGACCAAAGAAATGGTTCATAAACAAGTACAATAGAAAGGTATAAAGATAAAAAGAGAAATACTTACGGGAAGCGTCACGTAACCACAACACCCCAAATGCACAAGACTATTAGGGGAAAAGGTCAAGATTAAACCATCAGGAGAGAGACAAACCCCTATTAGCTACATGTGGTCAACTCCACCAAAACCAAAAAACCACGGGCGAGGTGGTCAACTCATCTGGACACAACCCCAAAGACAATGTATCCATCTAATTGCGGGGGATGTTAAATACTCCACCATTCACCGAAAATGCCCAAAAACCCGGTAGAGCCCCACTAGTACTAATAGGGAGATAAAACGTTGCAGCAGTGGGTTCACAGACTAATAACACTCGCATCAAAGAAAAAAAATATGGAAGGTGATGAGACCTATTTATATAGTGATTTCGGACTCATCTGTGCTAGTTTTCTTGTTGATGCACTTCACTTTTAGTTTGTTATCGTACATATTTCATCTTATCTTTATTTCCATAGGAAGTGCACACTTAGACCCGTGGTTGTGTATTTTTGTTACTTTTATTGATTTTACTCCTTTTGTGATTGCCTAAATTGTCTGTACATATCAGTGTTGGTACAGGGGCCCTGTGCATGTTCCGGGATTATTCGGAAATAGAAATACAGCACACGATCATCGGATCTATTACGCACGACTACTGGTTGTGCGCCACTGATCGTGCGGACTATTCTTTATTTCCTATGTTCTTCCTAGGTTTAATGCACGACCACTGGACACATTACGCACGACCACCGGTCGTGCGCAACTGATCGCGTGCATTGATTCCATTAAACTTAGAGTTCAGTCTAGGGTAATCGCACGATCATTGGACATAGTGTGCACGACCATCGGTCGTGCGCCACTGCTCGTGCGCATTATCCCAGTTCTTCTTTAGATTCTGCCATACTAGTGCGCACGATCACTTGACATAGTTCGTACAACCTCTGGTCGTGCGCCCATGATCGTGCGCATTGTTTATTTCTGCTGTCTATAAATCCATAGGTTTCGCCATAATTCAAAAAACCCCCAGACTTTTCTTCTCTATTTTCGTCTCCAAGGAGGGATTCTGCCGCTCTCCTTCATCTTCCATCTTAGTGAGGTTCTCCGTGCCATCTTTCACTGCCAAATCCAAGAACAAGCTTCCTCTCGGCCTCCTCCTTCATCCTTGAGCTTCACGAAGAGTTTAACCTAGCTTTCTCCATCAAGCTAGGAGAAGTTTGTGCCATCCTCCACCGACTCGTGACACAAAGAAGACGGGCCCATTGGGAGTGAGTGACAACCTCCTCTACCCCGGATGCAGTTGAGTACCGAGCTAGGATGCGGATTGATAACCCGGCGAATCCTACCGTAAATCCTCAGCAGGACTTCGGATCCGATCGATTTTGCTCACTTTTATGCTCTTGTTCTTGATAGTTTAGTTTATCTCTTGTATATGATGAAGTTATTCTTATTTTGATAAACATATCTATACAATCATGTCTATGTGATTTCATATTTATGTTATTTGCTTGAGGCACGCCATTATTTTCCATCATCCACCACATCTGATTTTGACGCCCTAGCAATTTCTAGTGGGGTGCGTAGCGAAGAGGTGATCTCGAACCTCATTCTGTCGTTTTCACCCCCTCATCCACAAGCCTACTCGTTAATCCGCCCATCGATTCGGTGCATAGCGGCCTGTGTAGTCTTCCATCCCGCCTGGCGAAGCATCGCATAGCGGCGTTACATAGGAGTAGTTGTTAGTGTTTTATTTTCTTTTTCCGAAACAATCAAAACCCCCTCCGTTAGCTCCGACCTAAGGACTTCAATCTCAAGTCCTCCTTGAAATTTAACTCCACCTTACTATGTTCCCTCGAGATCGATACTTGGGGAAATTCGCCCATTTTATATTACTTGACAGCGACCAGTAAACTTGCCGACAAAGCATCAAATTTTTGGCGCAATTGATGGGGAATACAGTCGTGTGAGTTTTTGGAGAGGGAGATAGTAGATCAATGACCTTTTCCATTTGTACATTTCATGTTTATTCTTTGCTTTAGTTTTTAAATTTTGTTACTTATTTTTCTTTGTTTCTTTTCGAGTTTTAATTTTTCAACAGCAGACAATAATTTTCTTTTATCTGCTAGTGTGTAGTTAATTTTTCTAAGAATATTTATTATGGTGAATTCTTTGTTGTTGCACCATGTTTTCTTATATGAATATTCGTTGTAGTTTGTGCGGGGATTATAGGCATGGAAGTGATGAGTGCCCCAATGAAGATAGTGAGGATAATTCTCGTGGTTCAGTGTATGGAGCACCGTCCTCTTATGGTACTTCATACACCATACCCATGTCTTATTATCACTTCTCTTCTACGCCTTCAACATTTTCTTATTACTCTCCTATCCCACCCGGACCGAGGAGTAATGGAAAATGGTGTTTGTGTTGTCGTAGCACCGAGCACGTGTTGAAAAATTGCGTAGAATTTCAGCGCCAGTTGGAGAAGAATGATGAACCGGATATCCGACTCGTTCCATCCACCTCTTAATTTGCTGGTCCTTCTGATTCTGATGATATATTCATAGTACCACCTTGTCTATGGGGGACTACTGCAAATATACCCATCAGACTTTCTGCTGCTCGGTGTGTCGACATTGTGGTGTAGTCTATCCCCATGCACTCTTCCCCTCTTATTGATTCACCCCCGGAGGAACCAACACATATTTTCTCTGATGTTGTTTTTCCTCCGCTTTCTTTGCAAGAATTATCTATACCTATTTTTTGTGAGTCAGTTGATTATGTTATGCCGGATAGTGATTCAAATCCTGAGGTTGCGCCACTGTGGGACGATGTTTGGCACATTGGTAATTCTACCAGATTTGGAGAAGCCTCACTTAAATCAATGACATACATCATCTTGTATTTGATGTCTGTTTAAGTTTATTTGTGCTGGCTAAGTAATGCAGAAATTTGTCTAAGTATAAAAGCGTCGAGACACTCGGTCAGTGTCAACGCTTGTGAAGAAGCTGTGTCGAGAACAAGAGCAAACCTGTGTCGACACACAGGACTTGTGTCGACACATAGAAGTTCAGTCTACACCAGCTGTGTCGACACACAGGACTTGTGTCGACACACAGATATCAGACAACATAAGCTGTGTTGACTTGAATGATCACTGCCGACATCCTGAATATTGAGTCAAAGATCAACTGTGTTGACACTCAGGACTAGTGTCGACACAATATGACTAGTTGTGCTGATAGTAAGCTGAAGCTTATATGTAAACACACAGGACATGGGTTGAGAAATGTTTTGAAGATAAGCTGTTTCGACACAAAGGAAGTTGTGTCGACACGTTCTACATTATCTGTGTCAAGACTATGAAGAAAAGCTGTGTCGACAGAGATTGAAGTATGTCGACTAAATCAAGGCAATGTGTCGACATCCTGATTGCTATGTCGACACATTCATAATCTGTGTCGACACATTTTGAAATCAGTATCAACACATTGTAATGTAGATCTGTCTCGATGTTGTCTACTGTTTTGAAGACCAAGTTACAGATTTCCAGATCTAAGAAGTGACAGCTAGCATAACTGTCAAAGTTGTCAGATGTCAGAACTGTCAGATGCCAATTAGCTACCGGTTCAGCCGGTTACCTCTGATGTGTTTCTATAAATAGAACAGTGCTATCAAAGAAAAACACACGGAAAATATACAACACAATAAAACAAAGATGAAGAAGTAGAAATCTGTAATAAGAAGAAGGAGAAGAAGAAAGCTGATTCAAGATCACCTCCATCTGCTCAAGGGAGATTCAACCTAGTTCTCTATTTTCAAGAAGCTTTGAAGGAGCTAAGTAAGGTTGACTCAGATCCAAAGATACAAGGATCAGAAGAAGACCAATCACTCAAGATTTGATCAAGAACACATTACCCCATTCTCTCTCTCTCTTTGGGTAAAGAAATTCTTAAAACTTTGTAATCACAACTGTAGGATTTATATTGATCTGAGTGTAGGAAAGTCTATCTTTCTGAGTTGTAAGCTTGTACTTATAAAGGCTGAGGTAGGGCATGTTGTCTGAGGTAGGAGTTGGAATATTCTGAGGTAGGGTTCTTGGGAAGAATCTGAGATCTAGGGATCTGGAAGGATCTGAGCTGTAGGACTTGAATAAGTTTGAGTTGTAGGAACCTGGAAGGGTTCTGAGTGGTAAGATCTGTAGATCTGAGGAAAGTGGAAGTCAGGACGAATCTAGTTCATTGCTAGATAGGCGAAGGAGGAAAGTGGATGCGCCTAATTATTGGGGAACCACTATAAATTTGTGTGCCACTATGCTATGTTTGCTTACTCTGAATGTGTATGATGCTTGTATGATTGAATAATTAGATTTACTATTTAGAAATCCTAAAACTGCCTATTTTAAAGAATTGAACTTATTCACCCCCCCCAGGTGATTAGTTGTTCATTATTGAATTCTTTCAATTGGTATCAGATGGAGATTGCTCAAAATTTGACTTAACAGTCAGAGCTTATATCCAAGGCAGTTATAGATATTCAAAATGGGGTCAAGTGAGAATCAGAAAGAGCTTGGTTCAATGAAACATCTCATATACAGAAAAGCAAATATTTATATCTAGAAAGAAAGATTCAGATTGTTCATGGAGGCATCTGATCCAAGAATATTTATTACAGTTAAAGAAGGTCCCTTTATACCAATGAAAACATCAGTTCTTGATGCCAATAAATCCACTCCTAAGAGCTATGAAGAAATGACTAAGGATGTGATCATCTTGTCTACTATGGACAAAAGGGCACAGAACATAATAGTTAGTGTCATAGATGATTCAACTTTTCAGAATTTTATCCATTGATGCGAATGTGACAGCAAGTATACCGATCGCATAAGTAATATAAAATGTGCGAATTTTCCCAAGTATCAATCTCGAGCGAACACAGTAAGGTGGAGTTAATTTTGAGGAGGACTTGAGATTGAAGTCCTTTGGTCGGGGTTATCGAAAGGGGGGTTTGATTGTTGCGGAAAAAGAAAATAAAATGCTATCAATCTACTCCTATGCAACGCCGCTATGTGATGCTTCGCCAGGCGGGATGGAAGACTAGTCGGGCCGCAATGCACCGAATCGCTGGGCGGATGGACGAGTAGGCTTGCGGAATGAGGGTCGAGAGCACCTCTTCACAACGCACGCCACTAGCAATTGCTAGTGCAGCAAGGGTGGATGGGTGATGGATGGAAAATGGCGCACCTCAAGTAAATAGGATCAGAAATTATTCTGAAGAAAGAAGAACCTTCAGCCTTCGGCAGGTTAATTTAGCTGCTTGAAGACTCAAGATCAACAAATCTTTAGTCTTCTACAGTAAGTTAAGAAGTAAGCTTCTGAGTTCCTCTAACAAAATTTTTCTCTGCTATGAGGAGAGATAGAGCTAAAATATCTCAGCTCTAGTTATTGAATATAGAGAAATTTCTCTGAGTTATAGTTAATTAAATTATTTCTTATTGTAGGATCCTTCTGTATCTGAGGTTTAGGGCCTTGAGCCTGAGGTAGGGAAAATTTGCCTGAGCTAGGAGAGGGCTCCTCTCTAAGTGCAGGATCCAGCTGGGATCTGAGGTAGGTGAGTTTTACTCACTAAGAAGTGGGGTAGTATTGCCTGAGCTATAGGAGAGTGAATCTCTCTGAGTTGTAAGAGCAAGTTTTCTCTGATGTAGGGCTATCCTCCAAATCCTGAGTGGTAGTGCTTAATTGCCTGAGGTAGGTGATACTTGTATCACTGAGTGTAGGACCTTGTGGCTGATGTGTAAGTCTTGGAGGAGACTGAGAGATCCTGAGGGATCTGAGGTGTAAGCTCCTTGGAGCATTGTTTTGGAGAAGTTCCTTGACTAACAGGAAGTTAGCAAGGTGGGAGGAGAGTGGATGTACCCATAATTTTGGGGAACCACTATAAAATACTTGTGTGCTTTTCTGTGATTGTTTTCTATTTGCAGGTTCTTAAAAGCTTTCATCTATTCAATCACATAGTAACTTAAGAAGAAACAAAAGAAACTCAAAAGACCTAGACAAACCTATTCACCCCCCTCTACTTTGTTAGCTACCTTGAAAATAAGGTATTTCAGTTGGGTTATCTGAGCGGTAGGATCGGTGGTTCTGGAAATGGACAAGTTAGCCCGGTGAGCCGAAGGCTCGGAAGGTAGTTGTAACAGATAGGTTAGTTTGGGGAGCCAATGGCTCGGAAATTCATGGCTGCATGTGCATAAGGTGGTGGGTCTTCGATATTTAATGGTCGTTCAGACCGACATCGATACGATGAATCGGCGAATGTGTTTTACACTTAGTCAAGGAAAATACTAGCGGGTTTGTCAGCATTAGTACTTGGTGACTCTAGTGTGTCTTTTAGAGGCGTATGTAAGGGCTAGGATTGGTAGTGTGGATACCCACCTAGGAGTGGGGTCGCCCAACCCACTATCTTTGTTTGCCACTATAGAGGCTCCTGGGAGTGAAGCTAGCTCACAAAACCAGAGAACCAAAGTTCTGTACGCATAGAGTTGTTTGTGTGTTGCACTTGTATGAACATATCCTTAAACCCACATAACATTGCATATAATGTCATAATCATACTTCAACCCTTACCCCTAATGTATAAATTGGTATGAGACTTTTTATACCTTAGGCCTTGCAAAATGATCCCATTGTTTATAAGCTTGTGTGGGCATGCTTATAAGCTATGGTTACTTTCCTTGTGGTGAACTGTAATTTTTCTTTATGATGCACTTTACTTTCTACTCTTTACTGCTCTATTAATATAGTATTGCTAGCTTGTATTTCTTTTTATAGCACTGTGAATATTACAATATAATTGCTAGATTAGGTCCCTTGTCACCTGCTCTTGTTTACTCTCAACAATTATAGCTTTCCTATCATTCCTACCATACAGTTCCTAATGACCCCATAGTCTTCTAGGAGTGATTTTTATCTTGTGTCCGCTAAAAGATAACTTGATTTTGTTGGATAAGGAGTCAACTGTGGCATTAAAATACAGTTCGACAACTTCTCGCTTCCATATCAAGCTTGACCTAGAATTTGTCCTATCGGAGACAAGCTTGATATGGAAGCGAGAAGTTCTCGAACTATATTTTAATGCCACAGTTGACTCCTTATCCAACAAAATCAAGTTATCTTTTAGCGGACACAAGATAAAAATCACTCCCAGAAGACTGAGAAAAGCCCTGAATATTCCCAAGTTCAAGCCGTCTGATGAAGAAGAAGGATATTAGAATGATCTGAATCCACCCTCAAGTGGTGAGGGCTTTCAAAGCATACCACTGGGTCTGTTCTGAGAAAGGATTTGATTTCTAAAGGATTTTTTTTATCATATGTTATTGGGAAAGCTTTGATTTGCAAAACAGGGTCCCATGACAAAATCTTTAGAAAAATGTTTAACCTGATGACAAGGATAATTCTATCCAAGATGACTGACTGGGAGAAGGTACTATTTGACAGAATAGTGGAATGTGTCCCAGAGCCAAATCTGCAAAGAATCTTGTCTCTATACTTACACACTACTATTCCAGGGATCTTTAATGTGCGGCTAGGAACAAAGATTCATCATATGAGAAGGATGTACTCAAAAATGTTCGACAGATGGGAGAGGGTTCTGATGCCACATCCACAAAAAACTGGGAAGAAGAAAAAGAAAGTTGTCATCATCACTAAGGAAAGCACTGAAAGCAGCTCTTCTGAGAGTAGTGAGGAAGAGACTCATGACACTTAGCTATGTGACTCTTCTGAAGAAACTAGAATATATGTGATTACTCAGGTCTTTATGTCCTCAAAACCTAGAGCAAAGATTGTACAAGGAAGTGGCTCACAATCAGAAGAAATTCAAGCAGAGTTAAATGAACAAGTGACTGGAAGTATTGTGGACAAATTTGTGCAGAACTTGAGGGGGAGGCTACCAAGTCAGATACTCCTGCTTCAGGGGAGCAAATTCAATTAATGTAAGACAAGCTTGATTCCCTCCTTGAGAATCTATAGAGCAGTTTTGATAAGATTCCAGACGAGCCTCTATGGCTTGCCTCTAGTACGCCAATTGAGGGTGACCAGGTTCCTGCATTAATAGGAGAAGTTTCTAAACACACAATTGTTGAAAACCAACCACCTTCTATTCTAGAGAATGAAGGTGCTCCTGTTACAGATGAGATAGAACAACAAGCTCTTATGGGGAGCACGGAGGTTGAGGGGAGTTTAATATTCAAATCCCTACTCAAGAGACAGATTATACCATATAATTATTTGAATCAACAAGGTAACTGTTGATGCTAATGATCATTCTTCTGAATATATGAGAGCTTACTCAAAAATAAGGGAAGATGTAAGTATCACAACCCTATTTTCACAGCATTAAATAATTATCAGAGTAACAGAAAATAAGCGTCATGATGCCACGCCATGCAGGGGACCACTTCGGACGCTCAGGCAAAAACCTACTCCTAATACTTTTCATGAAATTCTCAAGTTTTGTTGGGTACAGTAGAAATTGTGTACAAGATTTGGAGAAGCCTCTCTGTACTCAATTATATACATCAATTTGTATTTGATGGGATGTTGAGTTTTAGTGTGCAAGTTTAAGAAATGCAGGAAAATTTCTAAGTACAAATTTCGACACTTGTAAGGAATTGTGTCGATACCTGAAGAAGGAGCTGTGTCGATACCCAGGAATTGTGTCGACACCTAAAGCAGGAGCTGTATCGACACCCAGGAGTTATGTCGACACCAGAAGCAAGGCATGTGTCGACACCCAGGAATTGTGTCGACACCTGAAGAAGGCTTGTGTCGACACACAGGACTTGTGTCGACACACTCTCAATGACGTCTGGACGTACACTCAACAGCATCTGTCAACTTCAGTTATGTGGAGACCAGGAGCATTTGTGTTAACACACAGGACTTGTGTCGACACATATAACAGAAGCTGTGTCGAGAAGATAAAGAATGACTGTGTCGATAAATTGGAAGTTGTGTCGACATCATCAAGAATTATATCGACACTTGGTCTATTTGTATCGGAACATTTGAAGTAGTTTACTAACAGTGTCCTGCTGAGAAAGAATTCCAATGAAGGGTCAGTTGTCACGATTGAAGACTTGACAGCTGTCATAAGTAACAAGACTGACACATATGTCAGTACTGCCAGAAGGCCTTTATAAACTAGATTAGCTGGTAATCATGGATGAACTCTATATAAAGGGCTGATCCATAACAACCATATTAGAATCCAACAGAACAAATTATATAAAACTAACAACAAGTACTGGAGATCAAGAGGCTTACCCAAAAAAAGGCATATCCTGAACAAGTCTGCAAGAAAGATTCAGATCTTATTCTGAATTTAAGAAGAAAGTTGATTAAAGATCAACTTCAACACCAAGTAAAGATCAACCTTATTTTGTTCAAATTCAAGAAGCTTTGAAGAAGCTAAGTCGGGTTGGATCTGAAGTATTCAGTCATTCAAGAACTTATCAAGAAGCTCTCACCCATTTAGATTTCAATCTGGGTGAAATTTATATTTCTTTAAATAAACTTTTTCTTGTAAGATCTTATATAGATCTGAGTTGCAAGCCTGTATTTATAAAGGCTGAGGTAGGGCTGAGTGCCTGAGCTGTAGAACTTGATAAAGTCTGAGTTGTAGTCCTGGAGATAAAGGCATGGATAGGGATGTTGCCTGAGGTAGGGTTCTTGGGAAGATTCTGAGGTAGGACTTGAAGAAGTCTGAGCTGTAGGAACCTATCAGGTTCTGAGTTGTAAGATCTGTGGATATAAGATAGTGGAAGGAAGTTTGGTTGAATCCATTTCTCTACTGGATAGGAGAAGGGGAAAAGTGGATGTACCCATAAATTGGGGAACCACTATAAATATTGTTGTGTTGTGCTGTGTTTATTTTTTTGAGAACTGTGATTTTATATGTTGTGTTAGAATATGTTAATTGCCTAAATAGTTAAAAAGATTAGAACCTATTCACCCCCCACCCCCCACCCCCCCCCCCCCTCTAGGTTTCTAGGCTCTTGAAATCAAATCTTTCAAGCGGTATCAGAGGGAGGTTGCTCAAAAATAGACCTAACAGTCTGAGTAAATCTCCAAGGCAATTAACAATTAGCCAGAATGGGTTCAGATGAGAATCAGAAGGAATTTGGATCCATGAAACTGCCCATCTGCAGGAAAGAAAACTTTGGGATATGGAAAGAAAGGGTCAGATTGTTCATGGAAGCATCGGATCCTAGAATCTACATCACAGTACAAGAAGGTCCTTTAATTCCAATGAATATATCAGCTCTTGATGCAAATCTCAAAACCTCTAAGAGCTATTTTGAAATGACTAAGGATGATATCATTCTTGCAACATTAGACAAGAGAGCATAAAACATAATTGTAAGTGCTATAGATGATTCCACATTTCAGAATTTGGTACATTACAAAATATCCAAGGAGATATGGGACACCTTGATTGTCTACATGAAGGGAACTGAAGAAGTTAGAGAGGATAGAAAATCTATGTTGAATCAAGAATATGAAAGCTTCAGACAAGCTAAGTCAGACAGCATAGCAGAATGTTACAAGAAGTTCTTTAGAATTGTAAATGAGTTGATGACCTATGGAAGAGTCTTTAACACGTATGAATTGAATGATAAGTTTCTCAAGTAAATGACCAAGAACTGGGATACAAAAATATGTGCCATCAGAGAGGTGGCCAGGCTTGCTGATACACCTCCACCAACCTTGTTTATAAAACTGCTATCTTATGAGATGCAACTCACTGCCAGAAAGGAGGAGGACTTCAAAGCTAAATCCACAAGGAAAGGTAGGAGAAAGTCACCTTCTCCACCCAGAAGAAGTCCTGAGGCTGAAGTAGAAAATCTTGACATTAGTACATCAGATAGCCACCATTCTGATGAAGACTTTGCTGCCTTTACAAGACAGTTTCAGAGGTTCATGAAGAAGAAGAAATGGAGAACCAAGCCATATTTATCTTCCTTCAAGGATGATTATTACAAGAAGAAGAAGACTTCTAAGTAAGACAGGTATGCTTCTAATCATAGTAAATAAACTATCTCTAAAATTATTTGTTATTGTTGCAACAGGCCTGGACATGACATAGCTGACTGTCCTGATAAGAGAAAAGAGACTAAGGATAAGAATAAGCCTAAAAATAAGGGCAAGAAGGAGAAATCCTTGGTTACCTAGAAGGAGAAATCTGTGGTTGCCCAAAAGTAGAAGAGTTGGACTGACTCTTTATCCTCATAATCAAGAGAAGAAGATGATGTAGAAGCTTATATCAGGCTGTTTACTACAAAAAAAGGATTCTATGGAATAAGAATTCTTGCAAATGCTGGATTCCATAAATGGAGGTGAAGACTATTATTGTAAAGGGCTGATGGCTCTTTCAGAAGAAGATCATTGCCTGGATCAGCCTAGTCCAAGTAAGGTATATAGTCCATCCTTAGCTTCTGATTATTTTACTGGATCAGAATTAGTAGCATCAACTTCAAAAGAAGTGGATGGTTCTGAATCTGAGGGGGATGCATATCAATTAATGTATGAGTATGGTGGTTTGTTGCAAGCACTTAAGAGAAGAAAATTCCTTGTCAAGACCCAGGCCAAGGAAATTGAATCTCTCAAACAAGCTGTAACAGATTCAGCCAATCTGATAGATTTGAAATTGAAGTAGGTTGCCAAACTAAAAAACATAACTATTATTCAGATTGGCACAATCTACTTCAATGAAAATCACATCAAAAATCTGGAAGCAAGACTCAAGAAAGAAAGGGATCTAGTGGATAAATTTTCAAAGCCAAAGTATGTCTTGCCTTTAATAGATAACTTCATATCTCATAAAGGAAAGAAAGGACTAGGCTTCAAGGAAAGAACAAGGGCAGCCAATTCTCAAGGAAAAGTTAAAGGCCCCTATAAGCAAACCCATCATGGTCATTGTGAGTATGGTTCAGCCACTAGCTATGAAACCTCCTATTTCTTTTAGAAAAGTTATGCAACCTACTAATAGGTATGATCATGACCTCACTCATGGTCACTGTGAGTATGGTGATCTCAATGGCAAGGGTGCACATGCTAATAGGGCACCCTATAAGCAAACCCATCATTTTCTTAAGGAATCCTTGGGGTATGCTGCTCTAGCACCTACACTTAAAAGGAATGCTGGCAACAATGTTGAGAAGCCAGTACTTATGAAAAGGTACAATAGATTTGATTGCTGGTGTTGTGGCAAGGTGGGACACTTTTCCATTGATTGTTGGTTCAATTCTAGTATTCAAAATAAGGTCAGTTTACCTGTCAGAAAGTCTGCAGGTAAGCATGTCGAATTTTTAGCTAACTTGAACCTAGAACCGAGTAACAATTTGGGTTCTAAAGATGGGTAAATCTTTATTTGATGCAGGTGAGTCCAAGTGGGCATGCCCTTATATGGTACTTGGATAGTGGATGTTTCAGGCACATGACTGGAACAAGAAGGATGTTGAAGGACTATTCTCCCATAGAGAATGGACCCAAAGTAATCTTTGGTGGATAAGAAAAAGGTGTCATTAAAGGGTTTGGTAACATTTCTAGTAACTCTATCTATATCACTCCAGTGGATTATGTGAAAGGTCTGAAATATAACCTAATTGGCATAAGTCAACTAAGTGATATTGGGTATGACATCTCTTTCCTCAAGGGTGAGTGCCAAATAAAGAGGTCAAGTGGTCAAGAGATCATTTTGACTGGCACTAGGAAAGGGAATGTATATTGTCTTAACCTTGATTGTGAGTATAACGACTCACCTATCTGTCTAGTTGTAGATGAGAAAGCATCATAGTGTGTCTAATTGCACAAAGGCAAGCTCATCTGAACTATAGGTCAATAGGACAATTATTTAGTATGGGGCTAGTGAGGAATGGTCCTTAGGTCAAGTGCATTAAAGAGGGTGATTGTTCAACTTGCAAGAAGGGCAAACAGACCAAGACCTCTTTCCATGGACTTGTTACCAAAGATTCAGTAAGATGTCTATATCTCCTGCATATGGATTTATTTGGTCCAATGTAAGTTCATAGTCTAGTTAGGAAAGCATACACATCAGTTATTGTGGATGACTATTCTAGATTTATATTTTCTTCTTGAGGCAGAAATCTGAAACCCCTACTGTCTTCCATACTTTTGTTAGACAAATTCAGAATGAATTTAACAATTCAGTGGTCAAAATCAAAAGTGATCATGGAACTGAATTTCAGTCTGAGTGTATGACAAAGTTCTGTGAAGAACTTGGGATTCATCATGAGTTCTCCTCACTTAAAACTCCACAGCAAAATGGAGTTGCTGAGAGAAAGAATAGGACTATAATTGAGGCGAGTAGAACACTACTAAGTGACACTTCTCTCCCTGTATACTTTTGGGCTGAGGCAGTAAATACTGTATGACATATGAAGACTCCCTATGAGATTATGAAAGGCAGAAAACTAAATATTTCCTTCCTAAGAATCTTTGGTAGCAAATGTTATGTCCTAGTTAATGGTAAGCACTACCAAACTAAGTTTGCTTCCAAATCCCTAGATGGGATATTTGTTGGGTACAACAATAACAGTAGGTCATACAGGATCGACAACTTGAATACACAAGTTGTAGAAGAATTAGTCCATGTAGTATTTGATGAGTCTAAGTTAATTAATAATGAACTGTCTAGCTCTTCTGGTAGCTCTACAGGTTTAAAGGAAAGGATGGATAAGCTAACTATTAGTGAGGACTGACTTGCAAGACTGGATGAAGAAAAGGATGGAAACTGTCCAGGGGGAGTACAAGACTCTCTGGATGAAGATGAAGACAATGAAGTGCATCAGAATGAGGAAAGAGAAGAAGACCAAGAGGTTGACAGATTTTCTCAAGCTAGAAGACACTTCAAGGATCATCCTGCACACCAAATCATTAGTGATGCAAGCCAGGGAGTTCTAACCAGGAGAAAAAGCAAGAACACAGTTCTATGTACAAGTTTTCTATCATAGATAGAACCTAAGAAGTATGAATAAGCCATGCTAGACACAAATTGGATTGATGCCATGCGGGAAGAGCTGAATCAATTAAGAAGATGTAAAGTCTGGGAGTTGGTTCCTAAACCAGGGAATCACAATGTTATAGGAACCAAGTGGATCTATAGGAATAACCTAGATGAGAATGGAAGCATAGTCAAGAACAAAGACAGACTGGTAGCAAATGGCTACAAACAGGAAGAAGGGATAGACTTTGATCAAATTTTTGCCCTAGTGGCAAGGTTGGAAGCTATAAGATTATTCCTTGCTTATACAGCTTTTCAAGGTTTCAAAGTATTCCAAATGGATGTCAAGTCAGCTTTTCTGAATGGACACGTGAAGGAAGAAGTATATGTAGAATAGCCATCAGGTTTTGTTGATTCTTATTATCCCAACTATGTATATAGGCTTAAGAAAGCTCTATATGGTTTGAAACAAGCCCCTAGGGCTTGGTATGAAACTTTGTCTGCCTTCCTTATTGAGAATAAATTCTCAAGAGAGAAAATAGATAAGACTCTATTCTTTAGGGAATCAAAAGGTAAGATCATCCTAGTAAAGATTTATATTGATGACATTATCTTTGGTTCTACTGAAAACAACCTTTGTAGTAAGTTTGCCAAACTTATGCAAGGAAAGTTTGAAATGAGCAGCATGGGTGAGCTGAAATTTTTCTTAGGACTCCAAGTTAGACAGACTGATGATGGATTGTCCATATCTTAGTCTAAGTTCTCCAAGGAGTTAATTAAGAAATATGGCATGGAGATAGCCTCCACCATGAAAACTCCTATGGTAACAAGTATGCCTATAGGCAGAGATGAAGCAGGAAAAGATGTTAATGAGTCTTTGTATAGAGAGATAATTGGCTCCCTACTTTACTTGACTGCTAGTAGACCTGACATCATGTATGCTACATGTGTTTATGTTAGGTACCAAGCTTGCCCAAAGGAATCTCATTATACTGCTGTCAAGAGAATTTTAGAAATCTTAAGGGCACACCTAATCTAGGTCTTTGGTACCCTAAGAATAGAGATTTCTTACTAACAGGTTTTTCAGATGCAGAATTTGAAGGCTGTAGAGAAGACATAAAAAGTACCACTGCAACATGTCAATTCCTAGGTGGTAGGCTGGTTTCATGGAGCAGCAAGAAGTAAACAAGTGTGGCTATTTCCATTACTGAATCAGAATATATAGCTACAGGCAGCTGCTATGCTCAATTATTATGGATAAAACATCAACTTAAAGACTATGACATCAAGGTAATTAGAATTCCATTGTTTTGTGATTCTACTAGTGATATTTCTATTGCTAAAAATCCTGTTTCATACAGTAGAACTAAGCATATTGAAATTAGATTTTATTTCATCAGAGAACATGTTGAAAAGGAAGACATAAATCTAGAATTTGTAAACACTAACAACCAAATTGTTTATATATTTACAAAACCTCTCGATGAAAGTAAGTTCAATTATTTTAAAATTGAATTAGGTATGTTGGACCAAGAATAAGGTGATTGGTCAACAAAAAAATTTTCAAGTAGTATCTGTAAGACCAAAATTTCTCAAGAAATTTTGTCTTAGTTAGAAAATTATGTCGACACATGCTAACTGTGTCAACATTATAATTTAGTTGTGTCGACAAAGAAAAGAATTGTGTCGACACAGAAATAGTATCTGTGTCGATAGAAAAGTTGGTGTCGACACAACTCTGTCGAGACCTTGTATTAGTATATTATTGTGTCGACATACAAAAATTGGTGTCGACACTCTCTGTCGAGACTTTGATAGTCTGTGTCGACACTGGCACAATTATGTCGACACATAGACGTGTCGACTAAAACAAAGTTTTGTCGTTACCTAAGTCATTACTGTAAACACATGTATATTTTTGTCGACTAGTATTATTACTAAGTAAGGCGTGTCTTTTGACCTACCATTTACCAGTAGTCTATAAATAGAAGAAGATAAAATCTGGTCGACTACGCTTTCAGAATTATCGACTCTAGACTTTGTGTCGACTAAGATATTCTCTTCTCTTCCCTTCTCTCTCTCGTCAATAGCGCCACACCAGGATGACAAGATCAATGAAGGATATGAGCTAGTTTGCAGGGGATTCGAGACAGCTTCACAAGAAATCAAGGGTGTGCTTACCCTAATCTCAGAGAATGGGTTGGAGTATTCAGTCTTCGAACCTACAAAAATTTGGAAGAAGGAACTGCTTGAATTCTACTCGTCTGCAACTGTGGATTCTGAAGGAAAGAAGATGAAAGCCACTGTTCATGGTACAAGAGTGAAACTCTCACAGAAGACGATCAGAAAGTCGCTTCAACTCCCCAGAGTTAAAGAAGATGATGACATTGTTCCATCAATGACGAAGGATGCACTCAGTTGGTGTAGACTGAATCCAAATACCAAGGTAGGATCCTCTATTACCAGGAAGGGAATGAATTCCAAAGGAAAATTTCTCTCAGAGATTATAGGCAAGGTAATTCTCTGCAAGACAGGTGGACATGATAGAATTTCTGCTTACATGTTCAACCTTATGACCAGAGTCATATTCAGTGTAAAAACAGACTAGTCATCAGTAGTTTTTGACAAGATTCAAGAAGGTATTAAGAAGCCAAATCTGGGTAGAATACTAAGCTTGTATCTAGCTTTCACTATCCCAGATGTTATGAATCAACTGTCAGGTTCTAAGATCAATCACATGAGGAGGATGGAAGTGAGGGTTCTATCCAGATGGGATAGAGTCTTGACAAAGGAAGTTTCTACTCCACAGAAATAGGTAAAGATGGATAGCAAGAAGAAAACCATTGTCCAAGAAGCATAATCCTCCAGTGATTCTGAAGAAGAAGTGGTCTTCAGCTAAGATGAAGACCAACAGGAAAAAGTAGCTCAAGCTCAAGTAGAGAGCAATCGATAACTATAGAATCAGATAGTCTCCACTCCAGGGGGAGATAATACTTAAATAAATGTCCAAAACACTGAACAATCACAGCTGCTTGCCCAAGGGGGAGGTATTGCTGAAGCTACTCTAGAAAGTGAGTATGCTGCTGATACTGTCATGGATGTTGTATAAGAAATAAACAAGGAAGCACAGGTAAATACTGAGAATGAAGCACAAGATGTGCAAATGACAGATCAAGCTCAAGATGATCAAGTCCACTGCTCCAGTGTTGAGAAGACCCTGGACAAAGATCTAGATGTCCAGAGGGAACCATTAGTTCAAAAAGACAACCTTGTTCCTCATGTTCAGATGCAGCAGGAGTTCACTTTGGAAGAACTGTTCCCTGCCTTAAATAAAATAGGGACTGAGTGGGAGCATAAAAGGTTTGAGAAAGATATACAAGGAATTGAGGGGGAGATGTCTCAACATGCCCCTATAGATAAGAAATTTGTGAATACACAAAGCTCATCACAATTTTCTGATGATGAAGACGCCTCCATGGCTAAGAAAAGGAAGCTGGTTACTATCAGGAAAAGGAGCATAGGCTATAAGAAAGCCTTACAAATAGTCTCTCAACCATCTGGTCAAGGGATGGACTTCAGTTCACTGATGGTTCAACTGCAAGTAAAGTTAGATGAGTAAAGACAATCTTTGGAGAAGTATGTGGATGAGTCATATAAAGAACTGCAATTCCAACTAGCTCAAGACATTAAATCCATCAGATTTGAAGTCAATTTTAATAAGACAGAGATGACAGATTGCTTCCATAAGGGAGGTAATGTTGTAGTATATTTGGCTGAGCAACAATAGCTGATAAAGACTGAAATTTAGGACATTGCATTCAAGCAAGGATATATTTTAGAAAATCAATTTAGATCAAATGAAAATCTCAAGGACTCACATGATGAAATTGTCAAAAAACTGGGAAGTATTGCTACTGATTTGAAAACTGAAGTATCGAAGAAAATACAAGCAGATCTAGCTGTTATCAGAATAGCCATTAAGGAATCTCAAAAGGCTATTTCTTATCATTTGAACAAATTCAGAGCCTACTACAATGAAGGTATATATTATCTGGCTGGTCAATTAAGGTTTCATAAGAATGATCAAAGAGATCATGTGGCCATAGAAGCCATAAAGGGGGAGAGAATGTTAGTCAAAGCTAGCTCTGAGCATGTTAAATGGGTATCTGAAAGTCTCTAGTGTCGACTAAATCCACCTATGGGGGGGAATAGGTGTCGTGCGGTATTTTGTGGAATTAAATTAACCTGCACAAATTAACAAACACAGCACATGAAACACACAAAGAGTTATAGTGGTTCCCCGATTTGGGTACGTCCACTTTCTCCCTTCGACCTATCTCCCACCAAGGGACGACTCAGTCACTTCTCCAATCGGATTGAAATCCAATCCTCATACTATGGAAGGAACCCTTCCAACAAAGGAGTCATAACTCCACCACCACGGGTTGCACCCAACCCTTACAATTAGGAATAAAAATTTCTTTACAACAAATAAAATTGAATGTAAAAGAAAATACAAACAAAGCTTTTGGAGATTCCGAGGTCCTTCTTCGTTCGTTGAAGCTTTCTTGAAAGTTACGAAGAGTCCACAACCAGATTTCTCTCTTGTATTAGATCTTGTCAAGATCGGCATCGGCAAGTGATTGTAACGGAGATACTTTGTAGATCCAAATTTCTTGACGAAGCAAGCAAGGTCTACTAATGATCTCAATCGGATCAATCGTCTCCACCGATTCAGAATGGAGAACTAGTCTCGTTCAACGAATCGAGAGATAAGAGATCTCAAGAGAGATGTGTGAGACGCTCGGCTTGCCTCAGTACTGTCGCCGGAAGATCAAAGAAGATCGGAGATTGGCGGCGACGACGAACTGCGAGCGGCGACAAGCGATCGGTGATTTCCACGATCGGCTAGGGCACGGCGTCGGCAACTTTTGATTTCACGTGAATAGGTACTGTAGAAGTTCAAAATACACGAGTATAAATACTAGAGCCAACTCTAATGACCATTGTGGGGCCCACAAGGAGAACCCCTAGCCCCGGCCTAAACAGCACATGACAAGGAGGTTCGGTCCAGCAAACGAGAAAAATTGCCTAAGGCAAAATCGGCGGGAATCATTGGTGATTCTCGTCGATGTCGGCAGGAATCACTCACGATTCCCGTCGATTCTTCCTTGGCAGAATTCCTGTTTGAAAACTGTCAGCCAAAGGAAGTCGGCGGGAATGCAGACTGATTCTCGTCGAATCGGCGGGAATCACTAACGATTCCTGTCGAAGTCGGCGAGAATCACTTAGTGATTCCTGTCGATTTTGACTTAGAGGAATTTTCTCTTCCTTCCTTTGATGACTTGGACTTTGACCCATCTTTGCTCCTTCTTCTGCTCTTGATCTGCCTAGACCCTGTACTTGAAAATAAGTACACTCCAATAGAGAGAGCACACATGAGTCAACACACTGATCTACTCAACGAGGGTTTACGTTATGTAGACCCGTGTATCTTTTCCCACTGTACCCTGACATTGGTGTGTACTTAGCATAGAATATCTGCAAGCACAACTTTATATCAGATTGTCAAATACATTGTCAATTAAACTTAGCTTGTTCAGGGGCTTCTTCAAATCAGGTACATTGTGGATACAATACCCAACAATCTCCCCCTATTTGAAGAAGTCTAAACCCTACAAGATAAGGTGAATAGAACAGATGGGAATGAAAATCCTAAAATGAAATTTTAGTTGAGAGTGAAATTCATTATCATTTTCCTGAGAGCATACTTAACATTGGCAGCCACCTTAGCCTTAGCCTAGAGGATAATCTCCCCCTTTTCGGCTTCTACAAATCTGGGACTTCACTTGGAGCACAAAGCTCCCCCTCAGTTCAAGCATCTGTGCCCGATCTTTAATTTATATCAGATGCTCCCCCTTGATCCTTGATCCCTTCAGTCTTCAATCTTCATAGTTCAGCATGCCGAGTTCAGTTTTGAAGAGACTGAACTTGGCCTTGTCTAGGGGCTTTGTGAAGATATCTGCAATCTGCTTATCCATGGGGACATAGCAGAGAGATATATCTTTGTTTTCCACATGCTCCCGAATGAAGTGGTAGTGCACTTCAATATGCTTTGTTCTGCTGTGCGACATTGGATTGTTCGCAATTGCTATTACGCTCGAGGAGTCGCAATACATAGGAACTTCTCTGAACTGCAAGTCATAATCTTCGAGTTGATTTCTGATCCATAGAAGTTGTGCGCAATAGCTTTCTGCGGAGATGTACGAAGATTCAGCCGTAGAGGTTGCGACACCGTTCTGCTTTTTACTATTCCACGAAATAAGCCTTCTTCCGAGGAATTGGCACGTCCCGGAAGTGCTTTTCCTATCATCCCTGCTTCCTGCAAAGTCAGCATCTGAAAAGCCTATCAGCTCAACATCATTGTTTCTTGGGTACCACAAGCCAAGATTTGGTGTACCTTTAAGGTATCAAAGAATTCGCTTTGTAGCGACATAATGAGATTCCTTGGTGTTCACCTGATATCTAGCACAAACGCATGAGGAAAACATAATGTCCAGTCTACTAGCAGTAAGGTAGAGCAGGGATCCAATTATGCTTTTGTATTTGGTTTCATCAAAAGGTTTCCCTTTCTTATCCTTGTCAAGAGACACAGTAGATCCCATTGGAGTCCTCATAGAGGTTGCATTCTCCATTCTGAATTTCTTGAGGAGTTCATTTGCGAATTTCGTCTTAGAAATGAAAATTCCATCCTCATACTGTTTCACTTGAAGTCCCAAGAAATACTTTAGCTCTCCCATACTGCTCATTTCAAACTTTCCTTGCATACGTTTAGAAAACTTCTTGCAAAGATTGTTGTCTGTTGAGCCGAATATTATGTCATCGACATAGATTTTCACCAGAAGAATCTTGCCTTTGACTTCCCTAAGAAACAATGTCTTATCTATTTTTCCTCTCGAGAACTTGTTCTCAAGAAGAAAACTATACAGAGTCTCATACCAAGCTCGAAGAGCTTGTTTTAAGCCATATAAGGCTTTATTAAGAAAGTAAACATGATTAGGGAATGATGGATTAACAAAACCTAGGGTTGCGCAACCTATACTTTCTCTTTCAAATTTCCATTTAGAAACGCAGATTTCACGTCCATCTGATAGACAGTGAATCCTTTGTGAGAGGCATATGCCAGGAATAATCTGATCGCCTCGAGCCTTGCAACTGGTGCAAAGGTTTGGTCGAAGTCAATCCCCTCCTCTTGTCTGTAACCTTGAGCCACCAGTCTTTCCTTGTTCTTGATGATGACCCCGTGTTCATCCAGTTTGTTTCTGAAGATCCACTTAGTACCGATCACATTCTGTTTCTTTGGTCTTGGAACAAGCGTCCATACATTGCATCGTTCGAATTGATGTAGTTCATCTTGCATTGCCAATATCCATGACGCATCTTTGTTCACTTCGTCGAACTTCTTTGGCTCAACCATTGACAAAAAACTAAGGTGAAGAATCTCATTAATTGTACCTCTGCGAGTTCTGACACTGTCCCGAGGATCTCCTATGATCTGATCTCTTGGGTGATCCCTCATGTGTCTGAGCTCTAAGAGTCTGGCATCTGGAGCTCCAACAGCTTCTCGGGCTCCTCCCTCTTCTAGGGGAATTTCTCCATCCTAATCGTCATCTTCTCCAGTTGGAGTGGAGGTGGATACCTTGACGTACTTGGGAGTTGTATCTTTAGCAATCTCATCGATACATAGCTGTTCAAGCCTTGCACCTGCATCTTCAAGAATGCTACTGGAAGAATTGTTGTGAAGAAAGCTTCCTTCATCAAATACAACATTAATGGACTCCTCTACCACTAGGAATTTCTTATTGAAAACCCTATATGCCCGAGTATGGCTACTATAGCCCATGAAAATTCCTTCGAAACATTTTTCTCTGAATTTAGTATGTGGGTACTTCCCATTATTGAGTACATAGCATCTGCAGCCAAAAATCCTTAAATAGGACATGGTCGGTTTCCTTCCTTTCAATATCTCATAAGGCATCTTACGATGATTCTTATTGATCTATGCTCGGTTCTGCACATGACAAGCTGTATTGACAGCCTCTGCCCAGAAGTACTCTGGAAGAGAAGCGTCATTCAACATTGATGTAAATGCTTCAATGAGCTTTCTATTTGTCCTCTCTGCAACTCCGTTCTGCTGAGGAGTACGTGGGGAGGAAAACTCATGAAAGATACCATGTTCTTCACAGAATTCTATCATAGCACCAGACTCGAATTCTATTTCATGGTCACTTCTGATTTTGACCACGGAGCAGTTAAGTTTGTTCTGAATCTGCTTGATAAAATTAGTGAAGATGTCAAACGTATCTTACTTTCGTTTCCAGAAGAACACCCACGTAAACTGAGAGTGATCATCAACAATCACTAGCGTATATGATTTGCCTCCTAAGCTATGAACCTGCACTGGACCGAACAAGTCCATATGAAGAAGATAAAGACATCTGGTGTAACATCCCATTTCTGGCTAGACCCCTAGGAGTCGGTTGGTCGTGACAGAACCCTAGGAAGCCCAAAAATTGAAATACATCAGCCGAGATTTCGGGTCACGGGTTGGTCACGCCCGTGACCGACCCGTCACGCCCGTGACCTAGGGCGTGACTCCTTCGATGATCGTCGATCTCAGGGGGACGATCGTCGGGCGAAGAATTTTTAACCCGGGCCTGTCACGCCCGTGACCTATGTGTCACGCCCGTGACCTAGGGCGTGACCCCTTCGACGATTGTCGATCTCAGCGCGACGATCGTCGAAGCGCAGAATTTGCGTCATGGCCCTGTCACGCCCGTGACCCAGGTGTCGCGCCCGTGATAAAAGGCGTGACCCCCTTTGGCGATCGTCGATCTCAGCGAGACGAACGCCGAGCGCGGAAATTTGCCTCATTACCCTGTCACGCCCGTGACCCATGTGTCACACCCGTGACTTAGGGAGTGACCACCCTTCGACGATCGTCGATCTCAGTTCGATGATCGTCGAACTCAGAATTGGCCACCCGGGCCTGCACGCCCGTGACCTATGTGTCATGCCCGTGACCAAGGCCGAAACGTCAGCTAGACTGGAAATTTCGGTAACCGATGTCATAATCAATTCTGATTATGGGAATGTATAGCAGGAATATTTATGGGTCGTTTCCGTCTCTAATTATTTAATAGAAAGAGAGAGTGAGGTCCAATATAAAATCGCCACCTGGATCAGCCATTTCATCTTCCACCTTTTCCTCTTCCCTACATCATAACCGAAACGTTATTAAGAGAAACATTCATGGCCATGAATGTTTCATCCTTTCCCCTCCCCACTTGGAGATCTATAACAGCCTCCTTAGAGTAAGAGGAGAAGGTTACACGCTCAATCAAACGGATTCAGATTGCTGCTCTTGCTGTTGAAGAATTTCCGGCGACGCCACCACCGCGCAAATGGCTTCCCGACGGTCTTCACGCCTCCAGCCCGCGAACAAGGTCCTCCCCTCCCTCTTCTTCTGCGGATAGATCTTAGAAATCATTATGAGAGATATCGGGCTCAAAAGAGCCGGATCGGGTGAGCGTTTCCATGGTTTTCCAAAATTTCATGGTGGCGGGTTCGCCGGAAACCGCCTCTCCGGCGGCCGTGCCGCCGCCCGACGGTAGCCCTTACCTCAACAGAGGAGGTGGTGGTGGTGGCCGGCCAGGGAGATGGCTGGGTGGCCAGGAAATGGCTTTAGAAAAGCTACAGGTTTCAAGCTATTTTTTGGTAGTTGCTGGTTGGATAGGGAAAGCTAATTTAAGTTCATTATTGGAGGTCAGGATAAGTAGAGTGTGAGACTGGTTAAGGATAAGGGAGTACGGGAACGACGAAAGATCGTCCACCCCGAGTAGTAGTGGAAGAGTCTTAATACGCTAGGGCCAGTATAGTTCTCTGGACAAAAGTTTAGGTTATTTGGAGACAGCTAGGCCACCTAAAATCCTAACCCTAGTTTAGGTCACCAACCTTAATTTGAATTATTAAGCTGTCAAATGAACTTTAAATCAAGTAAAATTGGAGTAGGGTGATTTTCTAATCTAAATAGCCATGTTATAATTTTGTTGAGATTTTTGGGTTAATTTATACACTACTTCATTTACAACTCTAATTGTGCCCTAGATATTTATCTTGATGATTTTGGAAATTCTATGCACTGGAATGTTATGAAACCTTGGATTAGGGCATCTAATAACATGTTATACCTTATGTATTTTTCTTGAGAGTTTTAAATGATTATTTTGGGTACATATCTCTTTAACGTACAAGTTGTGATATTTAGTAAAAAATACAAATAATGTCCAATTACTGTCTGAAAAATTATGAAATTTAGTCAGTGGGTGTTTAAAACCATGTTAGACACCCTGTAATTTTATTTGGAATTTTAGATGATTATAAATAGTATCTCCTTCACTAAGATGGGAAAATTAGCATTTTATATTAAAATAGATTAAAAGCTCAAATATTAGAGAAAAATTATGGGACTTAGTTTTTGATGGTTTTAGGTCACCATAAAGCTTATATAATTTTCTTGGGATTTTTAGATACATATTTACATTACTTCCTTCATAATATAGTAGAAATGGCCTAAAATGGTAAATTAGGAAATATAGACCCCAACACCTCTGGAATTTCTCAAAACTTGGAATTACTGTTTAAATGTCTCATAGGATTTTTACTGATTTTATGATGATTTATTGTTGACTCATTAGTGCACTTCATGTTCATACTAGGGCATTTGGAATCTTAGAATAAATAAATTAAATGCCCGATAAATAGGAAAATTTGGAAATCTTGGTCTTAGCTATATTATGTCAAGATAGACCTCCAGTAAATACTATAGAAGATTCGGAAGACAAATTGGAGTACCTCCCCTCATACTCCTCACGTATCTTAAGATGGTCTACATATAGTAAAACCACGGAAACTGAACTAGAGCGGATAATGAACTTTGGGAGATGGAATTTTTGGTAGTTGCTAGTTGGATAGGGCAAGCTAAGTTAAGTTCGTTATTGGAGGTCAGGATAAGTAGAGTGTGAGACTGGTTAAGGATAAGGGCGTACGGGAACGACGAAAGATCATCCACCCCGAGTAGTAGTGGAAGATTCTTAATACGCTAGGGCCAGTATAGTTCTCTGGACAAAAGTTTAGGTTATTTGGAGACAGCTAGGCCACCTAAAATCCTAGCATAATTTAATTAGATGGCTAAATGACTTCCAAACCCTCCCAAATTTTGGTGAGTGGTCCCTGGGTTTATCATAAGGTTCTGGTAAAAATTTCATCTCATTTGGAGATGTTTTGATTAAGTTTTTATCCATCCCTAGGTTGGTCCTTATAGGATAATTTAGGATCAAACACCCCCTTCGTATTTGGGTGGTCATATCACCTCAACAGAGGCTGATATTTTGGTCACTGGCTGTTCAGGGCATGACACATGTAACACCCCTAGCCGATCCAACGTGACAGCGTCACGGCTCCACTCTAGGCGATGCTACCGGGCTGCAGCCCAAGCACCCCAAACCCTCTCCCTCCACAGGCGGGTTGTTGGTGGTCGTAGCCCCCCTTAGATGAGTCAAACTCGATAGTCAAGCCCGCACTACGGGGACTTCCCAGGAGGTCACCCATCCCAGTACTACTCCAGCCCGAGCACGCTTAACTATGGAGTTCTTTCAACCTTCATCACCAATTGAGCTGCAGCTCAATTGGTGATGAAGGTTGAAAGAACTCCATAGTTAAGCGTGCTCGGGCTAGAGTAGTACTGGGATGGGTGACCTCCTGGGAAGTCCCCGTACGGCCCAACTTAACTGTCGAGTTCGCTCATCAAATGGAGGCTGTGGCCACCAACAACCCGCCTGTGGAGGGAGAGGGGTTGGGGTGCTTGGGATGCAGCCCGGTAGCGACGCCTAGAGCGGAGCCGTGGCACTGCCACGTTGGATCGGCTAGGGTCGTTATAATAGAAAGTGCACTTTTTATTGTAACGACCCTAGCTGATCCAACGTGGCAGTGCCACGGCTCCGCTCTAGGCGTCGCTACCGGGCTGTAGCCCAAGCACCCCAACCCCTCTCCCTCCACAGGCGGGTTGTTGGTGGCCGTAGCCCCCCTTAGATGAGTCAAACTCGATAGTCAAGCCCGCACTACGGGGACTTCCCAGGAGGTCACCCATCCCAGTACTACTCCAGCCCGAGCACGCTTAACTATGAAGTTCTTTCAACTCTCATCACCAATTGAGCTCAATTGGTGATGAGAGTTGAAAGAACTTCATAGTTAAGCGTGCTCGGGCTGGAGTAGTACTGGGATCGGTGACCTCCTGGGAAGTCCCCGTAGTGCGGGCTTGACTATCGAGTTTGACTCGTCTAAGGGGGGCTACGGCCACCAACAACCCGCCTGTGGAGGGAGAGGGGTTGGGGTGCATGGTCTGCAGACCTGGTTAGGCTGAACCCTTTCGAGCGTGGTGCTGGGGGTGCCGGCGGCCGTCCTTGCGAGCATGGTGCTGGTGAGGCCGTTACAAAAAAGTGCACTTTTTATTGTAACGACCCTAGCCGATCCAACATGGCAGTGCCACGGCTCCGCTCTAGGCGTCGCTACCAGGCTGCAGCCCAAGCACCCCAACCCCTCTCTCTCCACAGGCGGGTTGTTGGTGGCCACAGCCTCCCTTTGATGAGCGAACTCGACAGTTAAGTTGGGCCGTACAGGGACTTCCCATGAGGTCACCCATCCCAGTACTACTCTCGCCCAAGCACGCTTAACTATGGAGTTCTTTCAACCTTCATCACCAATTGAGCTGCAGCTCAATTGGTGATGAAGGTTGAAAGAACTCCATAGTTAAGCGTGCTTGGGCGAGAGTAGTACTGGGATGGGTGACCTCCTGGGAAGTCCCCGTACGGCCCAACTTAACTATCGAGTTCGCTCATCAAAGGGAGGCTGTGGCCACCAACAACCCGCCTGTGGAGGGAGAGGGGTTGGGGTGCTTGGGCTGCAGCCCGGTAGCGACGCCTAGAGAGCGGAGCCGTAACGCTGTTACGTACGCACCAGGGTCGTTACAATAAAAAGTGCACTTTTTGTAACGGTCCAGGCCCGCCAACCTGCGGGACCCAGCTGGCACCGCCGGCCCACCAGTAGTCCAGACCCGGGCCCACTACTGGCAGTAAGCCTATCACATTCAAGCCTGCAGGCCATGCACCCCAACCCCTCTCCCTCCACAGGTGGGTTGTTGGTGGCCATAGCCCCCCCTTAGATGAGTCAAACTCGATAGTCAAGCCCGCACTACGGGGACTTCCCAGGAGGTCACCCATCCCAGTACTACTCCATCCCGAGCATGCTTAACTATGGAGTTCTTTCAACCTTCATTACCAATTGAGCTGCAGCCAGCTCAATTGGTGATGAAGGTTGAAAGAACTCCATAGTTAAGCGTGCTTGGGCGAGAGTAGTACTGGGATGGGTGACCTCCTGGGAAGTCCCAGTACGGCCCAACTTAACTGTCGAGTTCGCTCATCAAAGGGAGGTTGTGGCCACCAACAACCCGCCTGTGGAGGGAGAGGGGTTGTGGTGCTTGGGCTGTAGCCCGGTAGCGACGCCTAGAGTGGAGTCGTGGCACTGCCACGTTGGATCGGCTAGGGTCGTTACAACACACCCTCCAATGGAGTTTGGGGGTGGTTTGGTGTAGGTTAGCCCTAGAACCCTAGGGAAAATCCCTTAATGGTGGTTTTTAAGGTTGTGAAGGTCATGGGGTCAAATGACCTTGGAATGACTTAAAATTTGGTGGAGAAAACCATAGGGCCGGCAGAATTGGCGTTTTGTAGTGGCGGCCTTCCCATGAGTCGGTGCCACCGCAAAGCGGCAGTTCTGGGCTAAGACTTCGGTGTCGAGAAAAGAAAAAAAAAGGGGGTCTTACATCTGGAGGAGTCTTTGTCTGCAATGCCCTTAAAGGTAGCCTGAGTCTGTTTTCCCTTCTAGCATGCAGGACAAGGGCTATCTTTGATGCACTTAATAGTAGGGGCATCCCTTACTAAATTCCTTGAAAATAACATATTAATAGTCTTGAAATTAGTATGTGCTAATCTCTTGTGCCATTGTTCACAGAGAGATTCACTTCCTTTTGCTACTAGGCACACGGGGGTAGAAGAGTCTAAGCTAAGAAAATCTAAGCAAAAGATATTTCTGCTACTAATGCCAGTTAATACCGTCTCCGAAGAGGCACACGATATTATCAAGTACTTCTCCTTGCAGAACTTAACGCCGTATCCTTTATCACACAACTAGCTTACACTAATCAGGTTATGGTTTAACCCTTCAACATAGGCCACGTCTGTGATAGAGAATACACCATTGGAAATCATACCATAACCCCTGGTGACTCATTGATTTATCCTCCAAAGATGACTTTGGGTCCATTTTCGACTGGGGAGTAATCATGCAGCAGGCTTCTTGTCCCGGTCATATGCCGGGAACATCCACTGTCCAAGTACCAGATTGGCATTTTGGTGGCCTTTGGACATACCTGCAAAACAGAATTAGTTACCCTTAGGAACCCAATTGAACTTGGGTCCTAGATTCCTTGTTAGCATACTCCCCCTCGGGTGGTAAACCCTACGAGTGGTCGGCCTCGCATTGCTAACATGAGGAGTCTCGTTGAATCTTGGATTAAACCAGCAATCCATGGAAAAGTGACCAACTTTGCCACAGCACCAACAATCAAACCTGTTGTACCGTTTCCTAGGCTCCTGCTTCACCCTTGGAACAGTGGGTCCAGCCAGGGCCTTGGATCTTGAGGTGGAGGCATCATGATGACAGCAGTCACACGATTTCTTCACTTCCTGTTCCTTTAGTATGATAGGCTTGGCCTTTGGTGCCTGCTTCCTATTATGGCCGCTAAAGAAGTGGCCATAATTCTCCACTTGGATTTCCTCATAAGGTTCCTTGAAGACACTCTCACCGTAGTTGCGGGGGAAGGTCCAACCATTATACCAGCTCTTGGGCTTTTCAACCGAGGGCCGGAAGAAGTGACCATAGGTTGTACTCAAAGTCCTTCTCATTGCAAGGAAAGCCAGGCTTTCTGAATGAAACAGGACCGAGTGGAGCCTTTCCCTTTTCTGCAGCAGAGGCCTTCTTAGTAGCCTTATTTTTCCTCCGATTTCTGTTTCTCCTGGATGATTTACCTAGCACAGCCACATGCCCTAAGCCAGCCCCCCTAGCCTGAGCAGAGAATTCATCAACCAGAGGAAGAACGGTCTTGGGCATAGAGAAGCTTTTGACAATCTTCCTCTCTGCCGCAAGCTGTTCTTCCAACTTGTTGATTTCTTCCTGTTTTAGGTCAAAGAGCCTTAGAGAATCTGAGTGCTCAGAAGTCAGGTCCAGGTGTTCCTGTCGGAGAGAAATCAAGCTAGTGATCTCTTCTCTTAGGGACACGCCCTCAGCCTTAAGGAATTTGACTTTCTTTTTCTAAGCCCTCAGCCTCTTACGGCACTCTTCGAAAGTATTAAGCAAAATCTCATACTTTTTGAGGAGTTCATCCTCACCGGGCAGATGGACTGTCCTCGTGGTCATCTTCAGGATACTCAAATTCAGAGTCAAAGTCAGAGAGGGGGGTGCGATCTTTTACCTTCCCAGTAAATGGTGGACAGTCTCCATCGGAGTCGGAGCGACCCATTAGCCCGAAGTAGGCTTCCTCATCATCACTGGAGTCTGAAGAGTCAGATTCACTCAGTGTCTTTGGCTTTTTGGCAATGTAGCTCCTCTCCTTCTTCTTTTCTCTAAAGGACTTGTGCTCCTCTCCCTTCCCCTTATCTCTCTTGCTTTGGTGGCAGTCAGCAATGACATGGCCTTGCTTATTGCATCCAAAGCAAATAATGTCAACAGAGCGATATTTGTTCTGTTTAGATTCATACCTGTCAGAAGAGTAATTTTTCTTCTGATGTCTGGAGGAGGAGCCATCTCTCTTTCTTTGATTCCTCATCTTGAGGAACTTCTTAAAATCTCGAGTGATGAGGGAGAATTCTTCTTCAGATAGCTCTGAGCCGGAAGAGCATGGCTCAGAGTCTTCTTCCTCATCCTTTTTCCAGGAGCGGGACGAGGCTGTACCCTTGCCTTTTCTTGAGTGATTGGCTTTCAGGACTACAGTCTTTTCTTTGACAGCGGCTTTATCGGCTTCTTCTTCAGCTTTTATAGTGTTCAGCTGAAGCTCATAGGACATAAGCTTCCCAAACAGAATCTGGGGATCATTTTTTGCCAGCTTGCCAAATTCTCTTATGGCGCAGATCTTGGTGTCCCATTCCTTAGTAAGGGATCTAAGGAATTTGTCATTTAGTTCACCATCGGTGAACACTCTGTCATAACCCTTATGGTCATTGACGATCTTCAGGAAGTTCTCGAATGTCACTCCGATTTCTTCCTTGGGACCTTTTCCTAAAGGCCTCATACTTTTGGTTCAGATGGGATCTTCGATCATCCCTTACTTCATCTGTGCCTTCCATCAGAATGATCAGGCAGTGCCATATGTCCTTGGCAGTCCTGCAGTTGCTAAAATTCTGCATCATGGAATCATCGACGGCGCTTAATAAGATGTTTTGAGCTTTCTTGTCTAGTCCGACAAGAACCATCTCATCCTTATCCATTTCGGAGAGCTTCTTGGGCACCATCTTTGTAGGATCAATGGTGGAGGCCTTAGTGGGGATATAAGGGCCCTCCTCCACTATCATGAAGAGTCGAGGGTCGACTGCTTCCATGTAGAACCTGATCCTTTCCTTCCAGATGGGAAAGTTCAGCTTGGTGCATACTGGGATCTTTCCTGAATACTTGAGTCCGTCCATTCCCGAGATCTTCTTTCCTCTTAACACGAGACCCGGGATCTTACTCAAGGTGTTAACCTTATTGATTAGCAACCTCCCTCTGATACTACTTGAAATTCTCTAGTGTCTACTAAACCCACATATGGGGGGGGAATAGATGTCATACGGTCTTTTGTGGAATTAAATTAACCTGCACAAATTAACAAACACAGCACAGTAAACACACAAAGAGTTATAGTGGTTCCCTGATTTGGGTACGTCCACTTTCCCCCTTCGACCTATATACCACCAAGGTACGACTCAGTCACTTCTCCAATTGGATTCAAATCTAATCTTCACACTACGAAAGGAACCCTTCCAACAAAGGAGTCACAAGTTTACCACCACGGGTTGCACCCAACCCTTACAACTAGGAATAAAATTTCCTTTACAACAAATCAAAATTGAATGTAAAAGAAAATACAAACAAAGCTTTTGAAGATTCTGAGGTCCTTCGTTCGTTGAATCTTTCTTGAAAGTTACGAAGAGTCCACAACTGGATTTCTCTCTTGGAGTGGATCTTGCCAAGATCGGCAGCAGCAAGTGATTGCGGCGGCGATACTTTGTAGATCCAAACTTCTTGACGAAGCAAGCAAGGTCTACCAACGATCTCAGTCGGATCAATCGTCTCCACCGATTCAGAATGGAGAACTAGTCTCGTTCAACGAATCGAGAGACAAGAGATCTCAAGAGAGATGCGTGAGACGCTCGGCTTGCCTTGGTACTGTCACCGGAAGATCAAATAAGATCGGAGATTGGTGGCGACGATGAACTGCGAGCGGCGACAAGCGATTGCCGGTTTCCGCGATCGGCGTTTTCCGTGATCGGCTAGGGCACGACGTCGGCTACTTTTGATTTCATGTGAATAGGTACTGTAGAAGTTCAAAATACGTGAGTATAAATACTAGAGACAACCCTAATGACCATTGTGGGGCCCACAAGAAGAAACCCTAGCCCCAGCCTAAACAACGCACGGCAAGGAGCTTCGTTCCAGTGAACGAGAAAATTTCCTAAGGACAAAATCGGCGGGAATCGTTTGTGATTCCCGTCGATGTCGCCAGGAATCACTCACGATTCCCGTCGATTCTGCCTTGGCAGAATTCCTGTTAGAAAACTGTCAGCCGAAGGAAGTCGGCGGGAATGAAGACTGATTCTCGTCGAATCGGCAGGAATCACAAACTATTCCCGTCGAAGTCGGCGAGAATCACTTAGTGATTCCCGTCGATTTTGACTTAGAGGAATTTTCTCTTCCTTCCTTTGATGACTTAGACTTTGACCCATCTTTGCTCCTTCTTCTGCTCTTGATCTGCCTAGACCCTGTACTTGAAAATAAGTACACTCCAATAGAGAGAGCACGCATGAGTCAACACACTGATCTACTCAACGAGGGATTACGTTGTGCAGACCCGTGTATATTGACCCACTGTACCCAGACATTGGTGTGTACTTAGCATGGAATATCTGCAAGCACAACTTGATAGAAGATTATCAAATACATTGTCAATTCAACTTAGCTTGTTAAGAATCTTCTTCAAATCAGGTACATTGCGGATATAATGCCCAACAGTATCTAATAAAATCAGAGCAACTCTTGGATATTCACCCCTCTGTGATGATTATGAAACTGCTGAATCTGGTATTCAACCTGCTCACTTTGAAGGGGTTCAGCAGGAAGTTGCACAAGTCATATATCCTCCAGCTGATTTTGAAGAAATATAGCAAGCAGTACAACATATGTATAGCCCTCCATAGGAGGTTCATAATGTTATTATTGAAAAAGTTGAAATGTCTGATGCTTCTAAGGATGCTCAGAAAGAGGCTCAGCTTTCTAAGAAAAGATTTAGAGAACAGGCAGAATTAAAGCCTTATTTTGAGTAATGGAGTCCAGCCTCCAAAAATATTATTCTTACTACCTGGAAAGCTATAAAAGACAATATGCATGATAGAGGCAAATGGTACTCTGAACTAGAATGGGGTAAATATCAGAAAAGGCAAGATGCCTTACATTAGTTCAGAAGGGATATCAAAGCTAGAAAGTTACCTGCTAACTCTGATGAGCCTAGCAAGTACTTTCCTAAGCCTTATCATTACTTTGAAAGGTAGAAGATTAAGGATGAAGAACTCAAAACGAAGGATCAAAAAGGGAAGAAGCCAGCTGAAGATACTGAAGCTAATGTGCAAGATAAGGTTAAGTCTAGCAAAGGGATAGTAATCAAGAAGCCTAGTAAATCTTAGGATAGGTACGCTAGTATGTAGAACAATGTAATCTTTCTGTTCTATTAAGAAATCTGTAAAGCTAAACAATTTTCTTTTTAATGAATGATATCATTTTCAGTGTTGATATTAGCTGTTATTTGGGTTTATATGTTACCCTGCTGTGAAATAGATGTACTAATTTTTTTTTCTTATTTTTATCATATATGGTGTATATCATTGGCTAAGGGTTATGACTTCTCCAAATAGGGGGAGATTATTGGGTACACTTGAAATTGTGTACCAGATTTGGAGAAGCCTCTCTGTACTCAATGATATACATCAATTTGTATTTGATGGGATGTTAAGTTTAAGTGTGCAGGTTTAAGAAATGCAGGAAAATTTTTAAGTACAAGTGTCGAGACTGGTAAGGAATTGTGTCGACACCTGAAGTAGGAGCTGTGTCGACACCCAGGAATTGTGTCGACACCTGAAGCAGGAGCTGTGTCGACACCCTGGAGTTATGTTGAAACAATAAGCAAGGCATGTGTCCACACCAAGGAATTGTGTCGACACCAGAAGAAGGCTTGTGTCGACACACATGACTTGTGTCGACACACACTCAACGCCATCTATCAACAATAGCTATACTGAGTCTGAAAGGCTTGTGTCGACAAACAAGACTTGTGTCGACACAAACTCAAAGATGTATATACATACATTTAATGCCATCTGCCAGCATCAGCTGTGTGGGGACCAAGAGCAGTTTTGTCGACACACAAGACTTGTGTCGACACATACAACAGAAGTTTTGTCGAGAAGATACAGAATGACTGTGTCGACTCATTGGAAGCTGTGTCGACATCATCAAGAGTTGTGTCGACACTTGGTCTATTTGTGTCGACACATTTTAAGTAGTTTGTTGACAGTGTCCTGCTGAGAAAGAATTCCAATGAAGGGTTAGTTGTCACGACTGAAGACTTGACAGCTGTCCTAAGTAACAAGACTGACACATCTGTCAGTACTGTTAGAAGGCTGTTATAAACCGGATCAGCCGGTGATCATGGATGAAATCTATATAAAAGGCTGATCTATAACAACCATATTGAAATCCAACAGACCAAATTATATAAAACTAACAACAAGTGTTGGAGAGAAAGTGGCTGACCCAGAAGAAGGCAGATCCTAAACAAGTCTGCAAAAAGATTCAGATCTGATTCTGAATTTAAGATGATAGCTGATTATAGATCAACTTCAACACCAAGTAAAAAGCAACCTTATTTTATTCAAATTCAAGAAGCTTTGAAGAAGCTAAGTCATGTTGGATCTGAAGTATTCAGTCATTCAAGAACTGATCAAGAAGCTCTCACCCATTTAGATTTCAATCTGGGTGAAATTTCTATTTCTTTAAATAAACTTTTTCTTGTAAGATCTTATATAGATCTTAGTTGTAAGCCTGTATTTATAAAGGCTGAGGTAGGGCTGAGTGCCTGAGGTGCAGGACTTGTTAAATTCATAGTTATAGGCCTGGAGAAAGGCTGAGATAGGGTTGTTGCCTGAGGTAGGGTTCTTCGGAAGAATCTGGGGTAGGACTTGAAGAAGTCTGAGCTGTAGGAACCTATCAAGTTCTGAGTTGTAAAACCTGTGTACATGAGATAGTGGAAGTAAGTTTGGCTGAATCCAGTTCTCTTCTAGATGGGAGAAGGGGGAAAGTGGATGTACCCATAAATTGGGGAACCACTTTAAATCTTGTTGTGTTGTACTGTGTTTATTTTTCTGAGAACTGTGATTTTATATGTTGTATTAGAACTTGTTAATTGCCTAAATAGTTAAAAAAGATTAGAACCTATTCACGCACCCCCCACCCTCTAGGTGTCTAGGCTCTTGAAATCAAATCTTTCAAGTTTGTTATGACGAAAATAAAGTTTAAATTTGAGTTTTGATGGTCGTATCCCTCAGCTCAGTGGATCAATTAGTCCATGGGTAAATATATACATATGCGTAGCAAAAAAATACTTTATTTAGTTCATTTGTTATCCTATATGAGCATTAAAATCCAATCGAACAATTCATGATATTCATACCTCTAGATTTAATATAAGTACTAAAAGTGCTTTTACGTTCGTTAAAATAGAGTGACGTTTGATTTAAATAGGATTTCATGAGTATGAGATAAGAATATTTATCTTTGTATACTTTGAAAATAACAAACATTCAACCTAACATAATACCATCCCAGAGAGCAAGTTTGTAAAACAAACCAGCAAGAAAATAGCATATCAACTAGCAAATAGTCTTACATCTATAGTAATTCACTGCGGGCATCAACAACCTGACACAAACCCACAGAACAAAGTGTATGTTTGAACTAAAATAAGAACAACAAAACTAACTCATGAAGGGGAGGTAAGAAACACTGTTACTACTGCAAGAATCCTGAGGCCACCAACTCTAGCTACTCAAACCGCTACTACTCCGAGCCTGAGGCATTCAAACGAAAGAACGGCTCAGCAAGAATGAACAAGTGGCAAAAACAGACCAAACTAAATAAACAAGAGGACTCAAAGGGTTACCCACCAAAGAGAGAATAACTGTCAAACCACAGTATCTAAATAATAAAATGGTAAGCATTTAAGAGTTCAAAAGGCTAGGTATGTAAAATTGAAATAGGTGCGACAAAGAGCTATCCTTCATTAACATCTGCAAAGTTATGCATATAAACATATGCATATGAAAGTGAGGGTAAGATCTATCTCAACTCTAGAGGGGGGGTGAATAGAGTATTTTAAAATAGTTTTTCACAGTTGAAATAAACAGCACATATAAAATTCAATTTATGATATAGTGTTGAGTGCTAGTAAGAAGTTAAAAACCAAGAAGTAAAGAGCACAGCACACAGCAGACAAATCACACAAACAAACCAGAAGACACAAGGAAATATAGTGGTTCCCCAAAAACCTGGGTACATCCACTCTTCTACCACCCTTGGTAGGAATCCACTCAGGATGAGTTGATCAGGTGTCCTGACACCAATGAGCTTTTGATAAGGTGCTCAAAAACCAAAACTGGATTTTTTGATAAGGTGTCTTGCCACCACTGAGTTTTGACAAGGCTCTCAGAACCAGACAAAACTTTTGAATGGGAGTTCAAGAACCCTTTACAGCAGGAATAAGAAAAAGGTAAAGAGGTGAGGTTGTCTTCTCTGTTCTCAAATCAAATGAGAGAAGACTAGTGGATCTTTTGTTGTCAAAGCTCCCCCTGAGATGTTGAATGAATCAGGAATGGAAGCTTTGCTCTAGGGTGATAGGTCTTCAGATCTTTAGATCTCCAGCAAAGAATTGTTTCAGCAAAGAGGCTGAAAGATGAGGTGTCTGGAGTTCTTTGAGATGAAGCTTTGATCACTTTTCTGTAAGCAAGAGGATGGTTATCTTTCAAAGCTTAATTCTTCTTGTTCTTCTGTAACAGTGTGTGTCTCTTGATTCTATTGTATATTGACTCTGGATTAATTCTCACTGAGAGTAGTGTTGGAGAAGACGATCTTATTCTCTGAATATAATTCTTCCAAGATAGTCGTTATCAGACATTAAATGCCTTCCATAAATGATTTGTCTTCTAGAGGAAAGTCCAATGAAACATTCCTGGAAAATTCCTTAAAACTTGTTCCAGAATAAATGAGAACGGCTGGCAAATCTTCATGAAATTAAATGCTGAGAGAATTCAAAAACATTCCAAAGACTGGCAGCATTTGAATCCTTAAGATCGTCGATCTCTCAAAATAAACGTCGATCTGAGCTCCACGATCGTCTACCAGAGCTCAGAGAAGGAATATATCATTCTGACAGAAAACGTCGATCTGAGCTCGAATATCGTCGACCTGAGCTTAGGGATATTGAAGATAAGCAGTAGACAGAAAACTTAGATCTGAGATCGACTATCTAAGTTCTTGGTCTGGCAGAAATAGTCGATCTGATTAAGACAGAGATCGTCGTCCTAGACTTCAACAGAAAACGTCGACCAGAAGCAAACAGAGATCGTCGACCTAAACTTTCCCAGAAATAGTCGACCCAAGCACAGCCAGAGATCGTCGACCAAAGCTCGACGATCGTCGGACTGAAGCTCGATGATAGTCGACCGAAGCCAGCAACAAGCAGAAGGCTGAGGACATAAGTAGTCGACCAGAGCTCGACGATCGTCGACCTGAGCTCGACGATAGTCGACCATCGTTCGACTATTTTTATCTCTTTACTTAGCTTGAAATCCTGAGCTTGAATGGTCCTTGGGGGCAGCTTCAAACCTAAGTTCTAAGCCCTAGACTCATTCTAATGTTGACCTTTACACTATACAACTAGGTCAACCTGGCTTCCTAAGAGACATAGTGATCATTGCCCAAATTGGTAATAGGATGTTCCAACAATCTCCCCCTATTTGGGTTAGGATTACTATTTATAGACAAAAATATGAAATAAATAAGCATACATCAACACAAAAGCTAAATTAATACTGTAGAGGAGATATATAGCAGCAATGCAGATCATAGATAAAAAGACAGCAAGTATCCAAGGGAGAATGATGTTCAGCTTACACAGATCACTTCTTTTCAGTTCCCTTTTTAAACAAAATTTCTCTGTTAGGATTCTGACTTTCTTTCTTTGACCTTCTGTCATCCTCTGCACCTAGAGAAGTTTGAGATTTGGGCCTTGGAACAACAGCCTCAGGGTGCAGCTTCATATAGTCTTCTAGATTAATGAATTTTCTTGATGCATATCTCTCTAGTTCTTTCTTTCTCTGCTCTGATAAAGTAGTTATGTTGGAAGTATCCTTGCCTTGTTCTCTGGCCTTTTTCATTTGATCAAGGGCAGCCAATTCTTTCATTCTAGCTGTCCAGGACACAGGGTTGTTCTCAGGATCCTCAAAAGGAACAGGAGGTTCATACCTGTTGAGAGATTCAGAAGCAGGAGGAGTCCTGGAAACAATTGAGTCTTTCAGCCTGTAAGGGAAAGGACCTGAAGAAGAGTCAGAGTGGCCTTGTCCTTCCCTTTGATAAGATCTTTGTCCTCTCTGATTTCCTCTATATTGATCTCTTCTGGATTGATATCCCCTTTGATGCTGTCCCCTTTGATAGGATTTCTGATAGGACTGGGAAGAACTGTGTCTGGAAACTGGAGCTTGAGGGGCTGAGCCTGATCCAGAATCTGGAGGAGGAGGAGGAGGAGGCTGATATTGAGAAGATCCTTTTTCATACTTGTCTAGCTTCCTCTTCTTCTTCATAGCCTTCTGTTGATTCTTGGAGTATTGCATCCATGGCTCAGAAATGGGGCAATCATGCAGAATGTAGTAGGGAATATCATTGGAGTCCTTTGCTTTAGCTGGGGGAACAGACATCATAGCCTTGCTTCTAGCTTTCCTCTTCTTGACAATAGTGCTGGCAGAATCATCAGAATCTGCCCTGTACTGATCACTCTCAGAACTCTGAGGTTGATCATACAGATCATCAATTCTTCTGATATACTCTTCTTGATCTTTAAGCTTTGCAGAAACAGCAGGAGCAGGAGGAGAGGGAGCAGCAGCAGAGCAAACAGAAGACGCAGCATAAGCCTCAACAAGCATATCAGAGTCAACAGCAATATCAGCAGAAATATCTACAACAGCAGTGGCAGCATCATCAACAAGAGGCATAATGGCCTTAGTAGCATCATCAGAGATGGACATAACAGCATCCACAGCCTTCCAAGAATTTATATATGCTTCAATTTGGCTGGGATTACAGACAGAAATAGGCACAATGGCCTTAGACAGATCTTCAGTATGAGGAACTGGCAGGAATCTGAAGTATCCAGCATTAAACTTGGAGAGCAGGCTCTGGAGGTTCATTGCAAAAACTACTTCATATGGCATCTCCCCCTGCCTTGGTTCAGAGATAAGTGAATCAAGGCACCCAGAAGATGAAGTTGCCTGAGAGGAAATGAAAGATGATAGCTTGGAAGACAGCTCCTTGACATGGGTCACGAGTGGAGCCAGAGAGGTCTCCAGTAATGAGGTTAGCTTTGGAGCTAACAGCTCATATAACCTGTCCAGCCAGGGCTGAGAGATCTACATGCTCAAGAGGGGCTTGAGCAGAGGTAGGAGAGAAGGTTGTTGAAGGGATGTTGGCTGGAGCTGGTGGCATGGGGAAAGAGGAGATAGGAGGTAAGGGAATGGATGGTTCTGATATAGGAAAGGAGGAGATTGAGTGAGGTGAGGGGGAGATAGAAGGGGTAAGAGAAGGAGTGAAGATAGGTTGAGAGAAAATGTCTTCCATCATTTGTTGGAATGAGGAGGTAGAGGGAGGCTCAGGAGGAGAGGAAGGATGAGAATCATCCATAAAGGATTCATCTAAAAGAGAATATGATGGAGTGGAAAAGGATGGGTAAGAGAAGAGAGGAAGGAATACCTCAGAGGTAGATGCTGGAGGGGATGAAACTGGTGAAGAAATGGTAATTGGGGAAGATATGGCTATGGTAGAGATTGGAGGTGAGGATGAAATGGCTGGGGTAGAGACAGCTGAAGGAGAAGGAGGAGCAGGCAACCCTTCTGCTGGTGCAGAGACCAGGGGTGGAGTGACTAAGACAGTCCTTGTGCCTGAAGCAGGAGTTGATGCAGCAGCTCTGGAGGGATTGATGATCTGCCTGTCCCATTTGCCAAAAAGGTCACAGGAGAGCCTCTTGGATGCATTAATGAACATCCCAGAGGAGGTCAGCAACTCAGGGCATTTGAAATGCAGATAGACCCCTAGAATTCTCCCAAAGCTGACAGCAGTCTTATTCAGCTTTTTCTTAATCAGATTGAAGAAAATTGATCCCCAGTTCAGATGTTTCTTATCCAGCAGAGCTCCCATCAGACAAAACTGATATCTTGAAATTGTATCATGGGCAGAGTGCTTGGCCAGCAGCACTTTCCCAACTACATCAGCCAAAAACTGAAATTCCAATGACAGACTCTTCTTCAGCAGTTTATTAGGATTCACAGCATTGTGACCCATCCGATCAAGCATGGAATCATATTCTTCTCCAGATAATTCAATAGAGTCTTCTCCAGTACTGAGATGAAACACTTCAGTTAAGAGAGCTGGGGACAGTTGTACCTGGGTCCCTTTTATGAAGCCGATGACAGAATTCTCATTCTCATCTGTTGCAGAATAGCACCATTCTTTTATTTCATCTGAAGCAATTTTCATTCTGGTAGTCATTAATTCCAACAGCTGCTGATCTCTGAACAAACTGAGAATGTCCTTGAAGCGTTGATTGCTTCCATCAAACGAGCTTATATCGATATCAAAACCGGTATCAAATTTCATCTTCGAAAGGGCGGCAACAGTTGAAGCCATCTGTACCTGCAAAGACTGAACAAACGCGACCAAGTGTAGAAGGTTTTGGAGGTAAAGAGAATTTGCAGAGAGTATGAAGGCGTAAACGACGAGCGGCGGCCGAAAAATGATTTTATATTAGGGTTCTACGCGAAAAAGGAAAATCGTAGTGCTCAGTTCGACAGTACGTCGATCTCAGCTCGACGATTTGGGCTGCAGAGGGAATTTGAAGAGACGCCAATAACGTCGAACTCCTTATTGAGAGCGTCGAGCTCCGCTCGACGACCAAGGAGCAGACAGAAGGAAAGCCTAGATTTAACGGCGGCGCTGAACTCAGATCGATGCCTCAAGAACCGTCGATCTCCGGTCGACGATTTATGGGAAAACGTCGATCTCCGTTCGACGTTTTCTGGGAAAACGTCGAGCTCAGTTCAGAGACAGAACTTATTCTACAGACACAAAAAGAATTGATTTTTAAGCCTAGTCTTGGTCTGTTTTATCTTTTCAAGATCTTGTAATTTAATTTAGGCTTCCTCCATCTAACATGCCTAACTGATTTAGGAAGAAACTGTGTTTCTTTTCATCCAAGGGTTTGATGAAAATATCTCCCCTTTGCAAATCAGTAGGAATATATTGAAGTTCAATTTTATTTTTCTCTACATTATCTCTTAGAAAGTGATGCCTAATTTCTATGTGTTTTGTCCTACTATGGAGGACTGGATTTTGTGCTATAGAGATAGCACTAGTATTATCACAGAAAATTTTAGACTTCTCTAAGTTGTAGCCATAGTCTAAGAGCTGATTCTGTATCCACAATATTTGTGAACAGCAACTGCATGCAGCCATATACTCAGCTTCAGCAGTTGAGGTTGACACAGATGTTTGCTTCTTACAAAACCAGGAGACAAGTCTGTCACCAAGGAACAGACATGTTCCACTGGTGCTTTTCCTGTCTATTCTGCATACAGCATAATCAGCATCTGAAAATCCAGTTAAGTCAAATGCTGAATCTTTTGGATACCAGAGGCCTAGATTTGGACAACTTTTCACATACCTAAGAATCCTCTTAACTAAGATTAAGTGTGACTCTCTAGGGCTAACTTGGAATCTAGCACAAATACATGTAGCAAACATTATATCAGGCCAACAAGCTGTAAGGTACAATAAAGAGCCAATTATTGCTCTATATGTTGTCTGATCAACAGGTTTCCCATGTTCATCAGCATCTATTACAGCATTTGAGGGCATGGGAGTTTTCATACATGATGCATCAGACATACCAAATTTCTTAACCAATTCTTTTGCATACTTGGTTTGAGAAATAAATATGCCTTCAGCATGTTGCTTGACTTGCAGTCCTAAGAAGAAGGACAGCTCACCCATGCTACTCATTTCAAATTTAGAATGCATAAGCTTGGAAAACTTTTTGCACAATTTTGAATCAGTAGAACCAAAAATAATGTCATCTACATAAATTTTCACTAGTAGGGTATGGGACTTATGGGTTCTAATAAAAAGAGTTTAGTCTACTCTCCCCCTAACAAAATCATTTTCCATAAGAAAGCATGCTATGGTCTCATACCATGCTCTAGGAGCTTGCTTGAGACCATATAATGCTTTATGCAATTTGTAAACATAATCAGGGTGAGTTAGAGAGATAAAACCTGTAGGTTGTCTAACATAGACTTCCTCTTTGATGTCCCCATTGAGAAATGCACTCTTTACATCCATTTGGTACACTTTGAAACCTTTGTGAGCAGCATAGGCTAAGAATATTCTGATGGCTTCCAACCTTGCAACTGGTGCAAAGGTCTGATCATAGTCTATTCCTTCTTGTTGAGAGTACCCTTGAGTAACTAGCCTTGCCTTGTTTCTGACTATAACTCCTTGATTATCCAACTTGTTCCTGAATACCCACTTTGTTCCAACAATGGGATGATCCTTTGGCTTAGGCACTAGTTCCCAAACCTTGTTCCTTTCAAATTGATGCAACTCCTCTTGCATTGCAATGATCTAGTGTGGATCTTGCTCTGCATCTTGAATGGATTGAGGCTCAATTTGAGATAGGAAGCAAGTGTGCATCAGGTTCTGGTTGACCTGATTTCTAGTTTGCACACCAGCTGAGATTTCTCCAATTACTTGGGTGATTGGATGATCTCTTGTTGTTATAAATCAACAGGGAGTGTTGATTGTTCACCAGCCTGTGTTGTTGTCTCCTCTAGTGGGACAGCAACTGGCTCTTCAGGATGATTTTCTTCAAGATGTTGAACTTCTTCTTCATCATCACTGCTCTCATTCTTTTCAGCAACGTGCAATTTGTTCAAGTCTTCAGCTAGAGAGTGTACCTGCAAAGGTTCTATGGTAGAAGCATTCTTCTCCTTGAAAGACATGTTAGCTTCATCAAAAATAATATGAACAGATTCTTCAATTTTACAGGAAGATTTATTATAAACCCTATAGGCCTTGCTGATCATGGAGTATCCCAGAAACACTCCTTCATCAGCTTTAGCTTGAAATTTTGCTAGATATTTCTTGTCATTATTGTGAATAAAACAAGTGCAACCAAAAACTTTAAAATAGCCTATTTTAGGTTTCTTCCCTTTGAGCAATTCATAGGGAGTCTTGCCCTTCAGTTTGTGTATCAGGCTTCTGTTCAACACATAGTTGGAGGTGTTCACTGCCTCAGCCCAAAAGGATAGAGGTAGGTGAGCATCTGCCAATAATGTAGTTACAGATTCAATGAGTGTTCTATTTTTCCTTTCAGCTACCCCATTTTGTTGAGGAGTTCTAGGAGCTGAGAAAGTGTGCCTGATCCCTTCACTCTGACAGAACTCTTGCATGAGAAGAGAATCAAACTCTGTCCCATGATCACTTTTGATCAGGGCAATGTGAGTGTTGAACTCAATCTGAATGCATTTGAGAAAATCTGTCAAACACTTGAAGTTATCAGACTTCTTCCTCAGAAAAAATACCCAAGTGAATCTTGAGAAGTCATCTACAACCACTAAAGTATAGGATTTCCCTCCTAGGCTTTGCACTGATATGGGTCCAAAAAGATCCATGTGCAACAAGTACAGAATCCTACGTGAATCACTCTTATTAATTGATTTAAAACTACTTTTAGTTTGCTTGCCTAATTGACAAGCCTTGCAAAGTTCTTCCTTCTTGTAGGGACCAGAAGGTAGTCCTCTAACAAGGTTGTCTTTGGATAGCCTAGCAATGGTTCTAAGGTTAATATGCCCTAGTCTTTTATGCCATAAGATATTAGGTTTTGAAATGGAATTGAATAAACAGATATCTACTTTAGAAGAAAGAAAATCTACTAAGTAAATGTTACCTGTCCTTTTACCTGTTAACACAGTTGTGTTATTTTCTGACTTGATCATATACAGGGATTTGTTGAAGGTCACCTTCTATCCTTCATCACATAGTTGACTGATAATTATCAGATTGTGTTTCAGCCCTTCCACATATGCCACCTTCTTAAAAGTGACTGAGCCTATCTGAGCAGCACCATATCCTTTGGTTTGACCAAAATTTGAATCACCAAAAATCACCTTGGGTCCAAGTTTGGTTATGAAGGATGATAGGTTCTCCTTGTTCCCTGTCATGTGCTTTGAGCACCCACTATCCAGATACCATTGTTGGTTAGATACTGGATAGGTCTTCACTGGCACATAAACAGCTTATTTGTTTTTGACCCAGTTAACCTTGGGCCTAGGTTGATATCCCTTAAATTCTGAAACAAAAGACATCCCAGGTTGATCCTTATAACCTTCAGGATGGTATCTCCTAGGAGGTACTATCCATTCAGTATAGGGATTAAAGCCTTGGGATGTGGGACTTCTAGGATTGAATCTAGATGTGACATTGAAGGAATGTTTACAGTCCTGATTTCTGTTCGACGATCGTCGAACTGAGGTCGACGATCTTGGGTCAGATCGTCGATCTCTGTTCAAAGATCGATTATGCTGAAGTTTAGAGTTTGGATATCGTCGAGCTGAGGTCGACGATCTGTAGTTAGATCGTCGAGCTCTGTTCGACGATCGTCGAGCTCTGCTCGACGCCATCTGTTGAACTGAATTTTTCTCTGACAGATCTGCATTCTTCCTGGGTACCTCTATTACTCCCTTTCCTTTGTCAGAGACAAACTTGATTGGAGTTGTCAATATTATAGGTTGGCTGGATGAGGCACCCAAGCCCAGTGTGCTATTAAATCTAGAGTTCACTGTGCTTGTGATGTCCATCAGTCTGATACTTCTCCCATTTAGGGATTCTTCAAACTTTTTGGCCTTTGATAGTTCACTTTTCAGTGAAGCTATCTCCTCCCTACAGCATTCTAACTCCTCAGAGAGTTTGAGGTTCTTTGAGTTTAGGACACTATGCTCAGATAATTGATTCCTGAGAGAGATTATCTCCTTCTCAGATTTTAATAGATCTAGGCACAGTGTCTTAAATTCATCTTTGAAGTCCTCAGAATTAAAATCAAAAGAGTTGATTACCTGATCTTCATCTGGTTGAGTTTCTGAATCTGATTCTGATTCTTCATCAGAGTTTTGCTGTGAGGCATTGATAGCCATCATGCAAAATTCTTTTTCATCTGCATCATCCTCATCATCACTAGAACTGGATGAGGCTTCAGATTCCTCTTCAGTCTCACTCCATGTCTCAGCAACAAAGCCCTTCCTTGTATGTTTGTTCTTGCTGGAGGAGGCTTTGTCTGAGCTATTCTTCTTGTAATCCTTTTCTTTTCTTCTTTCTCTTCTTTCCTTCTTGTCCTTATTCTTGTTTTCTGGACAGTCAGGCACAATGTGGCCTGGTTTCCTGCAACCAAAGCATATAATTTCTTTATTGCTGTTTGATTTATCATACCTTGGTTTATCATGACCCTTGTATGGTCTCTTTCTAAAGTCTTTTCTGGCCATCTTGTAGAATCTTTTGGCCAGTAGACTTATGATCTCATCATTTCCTGTAGATTTATCTTCAGGCTCCTCTTCTACAGCTTTGAAGGCTATGGTCTTTTCTTTCCTTGTGGCTGGAGAAGTAGCCTTTTGTTCTTCTTCTCTATTTTTAATGAGCAGCTCATAGGATTTGAGCTTGCCCAGGAGAGCTTCAGTGGTAATCTCATTTAAACTTCTAGCATCCTTGATTGGCCAGATTCTTGAATCCCAAGTGCTGGGAAAGCACATCAGGATTTTGTCATTCAGCTCAGTCAGTGAGATTTCTTTGTCTAGGGTTTTTAACTCATTGACAATTAGACTTAGTCTATTGTACATGTCTGCCACTGACTCAGCTTCTCCCTTTTTGAAGTTCTCATATTGGCTTATCAGATGAGATCTTCTATCTTTCCTTTCATCAGCAGACCCTGAGACAATTTCAGAGAGCTTGTCCCAAATTCCTTTGGCTGAGTTGCAGTCAGCTACTTTCTGAAATATCTCATCAGACATTGTCTGAGCTAAGATGTTCATGGACTTTGCATCTGCAGTTTTCCATTACTTTATGTCTGCATCTGTTCCTGAGGGAGGTGGAACAGCATTTGTGCTTGAGCTTTCTGGTGGACTTGGACAAACTGTCAAGACAGAATTGAAAATATCTTCATCAATAGAATTCATGTATAATCTAATCCTTGCCTTCCAGAGTGCAAACTTGGAAAGGTTGCACACTGGTGGTCTGGTGCTTGCATAATCTTTGTTCTGTGCCATGTCTTTAAATAAATAGATAGATGTATAGAAAGTAATCCTCTTAAGAGATTGATCTTATCAAAGATCTTTTGGTTCAGGTGTTAGCCTGTATGAGCAACCAACCTCCCTCTAATACCAATTGAAAGTGAGGGTAAGATCTATCTCAACTCTAGAGGGGGGGGGTGAATAGAGTATTTTAAAATAGTTTTTCACAGTTGAAATAAACAGCACATATAAAATTCAATTTATGATATAGTGTTGAGTGCTAGTAAGAAGTTAAAAACCAAGAAGTAAAGAGCACAGCACACAACAGACAAATCACACAAACAAACCAGAAGACACAAGGAAATATAGTGGTTCCCCAAAAACCTGGGTACATCCACTCTTCTACCACCCTTGGTAGGAATCCACTCAGGATGAGTTGATCAGGTGTCCTGACACCAATGAGCTTTTGATAAGGTGCTCAAAAACAAAAACTGGATTTTTTGATAAGGTGTCTTGCCACCACTGAGTTTTGACAAGGCTCTCAGAACCAGACAAAACTTTTGAAGGGAGTTCAAGAACCCTTTACAGCAGGAAAAAGAAAAAGGTAAAGAGGTGAGGTTGTCTTCTCTGTTCTCAAATCAAATGAGAGAAGACTAGTGGATCTTTTGTTGTCAAAGCTCCCCCTGAGATGTTGAATGAATCAGGAATGGAAGCTTTGCTCTAGGGTGATAGGTCTTTAAATCTTTAGATCTCCAGCAAAGAATTGTTTCAGCAAAGAGGCTGAAAGATGAGGTGTCTGGAGTTCTTTGAGATGAAGCTTTGATCACTTTTCTGTAAGCAAGAGGATGGTTATCTTTCACAGCTTAATTCTTCTTGTTCTTCTATAACAGTGTGTGTCTCTTGATTCTATTGTATATCTACTCTGGATTAATTCTCAATGAGAGTAGTGTTGGAGAAGACGATCTTATTCTCTGAATATAATTCTTCCAAGATAGCCGTTATCAGACATTAAATGCCTTCCAAATGTCTTCTAGAGGAAAGTCCAATGAAACATTCCTGAAAAATTCCTTAAAACTTGTTCCAGAATAAATGAGAACAGCTGGCAAAACTTCTTGAAATTAAATGCTGAGAGAATTCAAAAACATTCCAAAGACTGGCAGTATTTGAATCCTTAAGATCGTCGATCTCTCAAAATAAACGTCGATCTGAGCTCCACGATCGTCGACCAGAGCTCAGAGAAGGAATATATCATTCTGACAGAAAACGTCGATCTGAGCTCGAAGATCGTCGACCTGAGCTCAGGGATATTGAAGATAAGTAGTAGACAGAAAACTTCGATCTGAGATCGACTATCTAAGTTCTTGGTTTGGCAGAAATAGTCGATCTGATTAAGACAGAGATCGTCGTCCTAGACTTCAACAGAAAATGTCGACCAGAAGCAAACAGAGATCGTCGACCTAAACTTTCCCAGAAATAGTCGACCCAAGCACAGCCAGAGATCGTCGACCAAAGCTCGACGATCGTCGGACTGAAGCTCGACGATAGTCGACCGAAGCCAGCAACAAGCAGAAGGCTGAGGACATAAGTAGTCGACCAGAGCTCGACGATCGTCGACCTGAGCTCGACGATAGTCGACCGTCGTTCGACTATTTTTATCTCTTTACTTAGCTTGAAATCCTGAGCTTGAATGGTCCTTGGGGGCAGCTTCAAACCTAAGATCTAAGCCCTAGACTCATTCTAATGTTGACCTTTACACTATACAACTAGGTCAACCTGGCTTCCTAAGAGACATAGTGATCCTTGGTAATAGGATGTTCCAAATTGGCTTCCTAAGAGACATAGTGATCCTATTACCCAAATTGGTAATAGGATGTTCCAACAGCATATATATAAGAAAAGACTAATAAATTGTAAAGTTTGAATCATTAACACCGTTAAAAGAAACACGATACTGAGGCGGTGGCCACATTGTCCAACACAAACCATCAAACCAAATAACTCGAAAAGGTACTATGGGGGTGGCCACATCGTCCAACAAAACCCAACAGTCCCAAAAAACCACCAGGTGTAATGATTCACAAGCCGACACTGAGGTGGTGGTCCTTTATCCACTACCAACCCCAACCCACAAATGAACTTCCAAAAGTACTGATAAGGAAAAAAACCCAACCCAATACTCGATGAATTCAAAGTCACTCGACGCTTTTCTGCTCCACACAATGTCGTTTGACTCCACTCAATGCTTTTTGGACTCTACTCAACTCTTTTGACTCCAAGACTGGTTCACTCAACGTTTAACTTGAATCACTCGACACACTCGACCCCAAAAGGCAACACTTGATGAATTTTACTCCAAGTCAAATTCACTCGATGCCTAACTTGAATCAATCGACGCACTCGATGCTAAGAAAGTATCTCTCAACGGACTCGACGCCAAGTTATATTCACTCAATGAATCTAACTCCAAGACAGTTTCCCTCAACAAACTCGACGCAATGGTAAAATCACTTGATGAATTCGTCAAGAATATTTGACGAAAAAGACTTGGCTCCACAAATTTTCTTGGTCTCCACATATTTTTCTTGGTTTAACGAAGTGACTCGATGAACATACCTAGAGAGATTTTATACACTATACTAATTTAATTGAAACAATAGGACACCAGATCCTACGACATTTCTATGTCCCAGAAGTTAAAAAGAAGAGTTAAACTTAAATAATGACAACAAAATAAGAGGGACAATAGGAGTGGCAAGAGGGCAAACCATCACTTGCCCCAAAATCTCCTAAAACTCGGCCTCCTGAACACTCCACGGCATAGATCGGCTGAAAAAGAAAGCACGACAACGAGATTGGGGGAGATTTGGACAAAATGAAGGTTTAGGGCCACACAACCCAATGCTAAAAGTCCACGGAAACAAAAAATACCTAACTCTAACGTGTAGATCTCGGCCAGTGCTTTTCAGATCTATGCTTCGCTGAACATTTCGCCGACCGGAGCACCTGAAACTATTGCCGAAAGATTAATGATGAAAAACTCGCCGCCTCTCTCACGGCCCTCTCGATCAGACCCTTTTAGGGAAGAAGGATGAATATGATTTTCGTTTTATATGTATATATATATATATAAACGTACTATAATATATTATCAATATTATAATAACAAGAAAAAACTCAAATGACCAGAATGACAAAATCACCTCGGTTTTCGATGAAATTCGCAGCAAAACTAAATAACGACACTATGAATCCAACGACAAAGTCAAAATTCAGATCCGACAAACCAAAATCGGGTTAAAAATTCCCCTATGTTAAAATAACAAAACATTCTTATAAAATCCGTCAAGATCCCAATGAACAGAATCTCGCACTAACGATAGCGCACCGTTAACTATGCGTCAACGTAACACCCTTATTTCATTATTATGACACTAAAGTGATTAAAATAATTATCGAAAATTTATGGGCATTACAACCACTCTCCCTATTAAGAAGTTTCGTCCTGAAACTTGATACACAATTCAGAACAGAAACAGAAAAGAAACAGCCAAAGGTTATCGGTTATAAATACCCACCAAAGAAACTAAGAGAATAGGTGAGGATGAGACTCTCTCATAGTTGACTCCAACTCCCATATCCCGATGTCGACATCCTTGTTTTGCCAAACAACCTTGGCCATGGGTATTTGATGATGCATATTTTAGATTAATTTATTAGGGTAAAAATATGTTATTTACGTTTTTAATCCCTTTCTTTATGTTATTTTATGCTTCTTTTTATGTAAATATTATAAATAATATTTATTTTTTGTTTTTGCAGGTTTCAACAAGTTTGCGGCCAAAAATGACCTGTCACGCCCACCTGTCACGCCCTCCCCGGGCGTGACCCAGGGCGTGTTACCTGCTCCCGATGCTGAAAGCCACCAGATGAAGTTCCCGCCAAAAAATCCCCTGTAACGCCCAACCGACACGCCCTCCCCGGGCGTGTCCCCGGGCGTGACACGGGGCGTGTCGCCCTCTGCCCGAAGTCTGCCGCCTCCTTCAATGCATTCTACACCGCTGCACGCAACAGTACTATCACGCCCCATGTCACGGGCGTGACCTGGGGCGTGACTGCCCCGATTCCGATGTCTGATGGGCCTGCGACCACTGATTTTGACCTGACACGCCTGTCACGCCCCCCTGTCACGGGCGTGACCTAGGTCGTGACCACCATCGTACCGAAATAATCATCATTCCCGCCAGAATTCTTCTCCCGAGGTCAACTCCGTACCTGTCACGCCCCCTGATATTCCCTCCCCGGGCGTGTCGCTGGGCGTCACCAACCTGTGGGAAAAGTCTATAAATACCAGACCCCCCTTCCATTTCAGCAACTTTTGGGGAGAGGGGGAGGTACTGCCCCATGTTTTCCTTGCTTTTTTCTCTCTCTCTCTCCCTCTCTCTCTCTTATTTTGTAATTATTTTCTTAACCTAGCTTAGTGTTTTGCTTTTAGCTCTCGCATTTCTTCTAGTAGCTTGTTGTTGGGCTAGAATATGTTTTGCTTTGATGCACCTGTAATTACCATTTCATAGTTGTAGCTCTCTTTTTCACTAATAAAAGTGCTCATTTCTTATTCTTGTATTCTTATGCTTTATTACTCATCCCCCCTCTTGCACTTCACCATGATTAACTAATCCTCCTTGTACTTGATCTTGATGATCCGAGGTTCGAGCGATTAAGTTATAATGTTTTAATTAACCTTTCCTTTTTAGGTTAGGGCCTTGAATTACTTTTGATAAATCATAGGTTGGAGGTATATTATCGATATATACTCTCCACCTTTTCTTTCATTTTGGGCTAGCCAAGAGGCCGATAGAATGAAGTGAGCATTCAAGAGTAAAGGGAGTTGTACGCACCCCTCGAGAGAGGCAGACGTCCAAATCTCCCGGATTGGAGTAAAATCCAATATTGGGCTTCACCGCGTAAAGCGAGCTTTAGGCCTCCGATTTAGACGAGAGTCGGTCGGACCTTCTTAAACTCAGTTGGGCACGACTTCGAGAGAAGCGTGTTCAAGCTTTAGGAACCTCCACGGTCAAGGACCTTTATCCTATTAAGCTTAGGTTTATTTATCGTCTTTTTAATCGTCTCTTGCTGAGGTAATTCTTGATCGAGTGCACCTCTTTATTATTAGCTCTAACTCTTTTTATCCTGCAAGTAGTTTAGTTTTCTTTTTATTTTAGTACTTTAATTCCTGTTTTTAGTTTAATATTTAATAGAAATATCATTTGATAAAATAATAGCAACCTCCTTTGAGTAGAAGTAGTCATTACGCCCCAGGGAAATACGACCTTGATACTAATCCTTAGTATCCTATACTATAACCGATAAGGTACGCTTGTCTTTATCGGATATAGAATTGGAGAATATTCTCAACCACCACATCCACTTTCTCTTTTCTAACCCTCTCTCCGCCATTGCGAATCTTTGTATCAAGTTTTTGGCGCCGTTGTCGGGGACTGTTTTCATATTTTGAAAAAAGGATAGCAATTAATTTTATTGTTTTTGTCTTGTTTTTTTTTCTCTCGTCTCTCTCACCCCACTCTCGCGGTTGATTAATTTTATTTTGTAATGTGTAATCTTTGTTTTAATTGTGGAGAGTTCGGTCACTCTCGTGAGGAATGTTGGGTAAGATATCCTTCACCCGCCCATGATTTTATCCCTTCTGGATCGAATCAATTTGGCCAAATTGATCCGTCTGCGAATTTTTTTTCATGGGGTTACGATGGTTTTCAAACGCCTTCCTACCCTTCTCCTCCGAATTTTTCTAATTTTAATTTTTCCGAAAATTTCTTGAATGGACATTTTGATCCTAGCCCTACTTTGAACTACTCAGGGTGGCAACACCCTGATCATTCTTTGGGCCAAGGTGATCATCAATCCATTCCGTCTCAAGATTTTTCGACTTTTTCTCCGCAAGTTTGCGCGCCTCCCGTTTTTGATTCTAGCGAAAATGAAGTCGTTTTTGATGGTGTAGCATTTGATGCACGCATCAATGCTCACTTCAAAGTGATTTTTGACGCTTTGGCTGCTGAGGCCGCATCTTTTTCTTCCCCTCCTCCTCCTATTTATCTTTCGATTGATGAGTCTTCGGATATTCCGTAGTGCCTTCAATCACTTGCGGAAAACAATTATTCAGAAATTCTATTGTGCCTTCAACCTCTCTGTTGGTACCCTAGTTTGATTTGAGTTTAGTCCTCTCCTTTAGTGCCTTGACCCAATAAATATCTATGGTCAATGCTTAGTGGTCTAGCTGTAGAGTCCCCGCTTTTCCAGATGAAAAATTTGGTTAAGTAGTTTTTTCATTCGACTATAGTCGAACGCCGCTCGACTATCGTCGACTAACTGTTCGACGATCGTCTATCAGTTGCTCGACGTTCTGTCTGCGAGGATAGTTCGACTATCGGTTGATAGTTCGACTATCTGTGTGCTGAGATAGTTCGACTATCTGTTGATAGTTCGACTATCTGTTTGTTTGATAGTTCGACTATCTGCTTGGATAGTTCAACTATCTGATAGCTCGACTATCTGTTTGATAGGTCGACTATCTGCGTTGTTTGATAGTTCGACTATCTGTTGATAGATCGACTATCTGCTTTCTTCTGATAGTTCGACTATCTGCTGATAGATCGACTATCTGTTTTCCCTTGGTAGTTCGACTATCTGCCTTGATAGTTCAACTATCTGATAGCTCGACTATCTGTTGATAGGTCGATTATCTGTTTTCCCTGGGTAGTTTGACTATCTGTTGATAGTTCGACTATCTGTTCTGCGTTGATAGTTCGACTATCTGTTGGTAGGTCGACTATCGGTTTTGCTTTGATAGTTCGACTATATGTTGATAGGTCGACTATCTGATAGCTCGACTATCTTCTGATAGCTCGACTATCTGTTGTGATAGTTAGACTATCTCCTTTGATAGTTCGACTATCTGGATCGTTCGACTATCTGTCCGATAGTTCGACGATCTCCGTTCTTCGGTCGACGATCTCCGAAGGTTGTTCGACGTTTTCTGTTTGCCTTTTTATTTTGTATTTATTTATTCTATTTAATAAATTAATACATTATCTGGCATTTCATTTCAGTTGTTTTATGATAATATTTCCAGGCAATATCTGCTCCATCCCTTCTGCCTGAGTAAAATCTTTTCAGATAAAGTTGTTTGTCTTATTAGTTGACAGTGTATTTTACTTTATCTGCTGTCAGTCCTTTATAGCCGTTAGACTAAAAAGTCTTCTTTCTGTTATAAAGAGTTTGTCGCTGATGTGATTTTATTTAGTACCTGTATTATCAGATTGCTTCCTGCAGCTTCCTTGAAAAAGGTTTATCCCTTTTATAGAATATTTTGCTGCAGAGTTTGTTTGTCTTTGTGATATTTGCAGCCCAGGTTTCAAGTTTCAGAAGAAGACAAACAGTTCAAATTGAAAAGAGCCGTTGCTTGTTGCTGCTATAAAAGGAATCCTTTGGAGAAGGATTTCAGCTAGCTAACCAGTTATTCTAAGAGTTATTCATTTAAGCATTCAAGCTTTTCATCAAGACCAAGTTTAACTGCTCTCAGCAATATTCATTCAACTGAGAAGTGTTAAGCTCTTCTGCTCTTCTTCAACCTGAGTTCTCCTGCTTCCAGGAAGTTCAGACTCAGAGTTCTTTTGAAGAAGAAGAAGAAGAAGATAGCTGCTAGAAGATTTCTATTTTATTATTTTATTTCTTCTTGTAGTTCTTCCTTCAGTTTTTACTGAAGAGTTTCTGCACTGAAGCAAGACTTCACCTGGACATTCTTTGAGCCAGGGGGAGCCTTGATTCCTTGAGCTTTCTAGCTCAGTGCAAGTCTTTGTGCTTCTCTAATCTATTGTAAAATAGAGAAGACATCTTAACCTTCTTTCCCCCTCCTGTACAGGGTTATTACTCCCTTCAAATGTATCCCTTGGTGGCAGGGCACCTGATCAAAAACCTGTGTTGGTTTTTAGACACCTGATCAAAAGTCTAAAGGGTTTCTAGATCTACCTGAAGCAGATCTTGTGGTGGCAGGGCACCTGATCAAAAACCTGTAGTGGATTCCTACCTTGTTGGTAGAAGAGTGGACGTACCCAAGTTGTTTGGGGAACCACTTAAATTCCTTGTGTCGTCTGGCTTGCTCAATTTAATTCCTGCATTGTGGCTGTGATTAGATATAACTAGGTTTGCTAGTTGCTGATTAGGTTTTCCAAGCCTTAACTGTAATTACAGTTAGCTTGAGTTTGTGCACAACACTTGTGTTAGGCTTTAGGGTTATTTCTATATCTATAATCTTTTCATTCCACATTTCACTCCAAGGGAGTTGGGTAGACTATTAAGTTCTGTCTAGTGCAAAATTTGATAACTCTATTCACCCCCCCTCTAGAGTCGTATCTATCCCTTCACTTTCAATTGGTATCAGAGGGAGGTTGACTGACTGAATAGGCTAACACCTAAGTCACAAGATCCTGATAGATACCAAAGTTTATAGATATTCACTATCACTATCATGGCCCAGTCCAAGGATTATTCTAGCACCCGACCTCCAGCATGCAACTTAGCTAAGTTTGGCATCTGGAAGGCAAGGATAAAATTATATATGAATTCTATTGATGAAAGTATCTTTGCTTCTATTTTGTCAGGACCCCCAAGAGCACCTGCTGCTTCCACTGCCTCATCATCAACTGATATGAATGCAGTGCCTCCTCCAGATTACAATGATGAGTACAAGAAGGCAAAGATAGCAGATGCCAAGGCGATGAACATTCTGGCTCAGACAATGTCTGATGAGGTATTCCAGAAGGTTGCTGACTGCTCCTCAGCAAAAACCATGTGGGATACACTGAACCAGATTGTAGCTGGTTCAGCTGATGAAAGGAAGGACAGAAGGTCCAACCTTATCTCACAATATGAGAACTTCAAGAAAACAGATGCTGAATCAGTTGAAGCCATGTATACAAGGCTCAGCTCAATCATCAATGAGCTGAGGACCCTTGAAAAGGACATATCATTGACAGAGGTCAATGATAAGATTCTTATGTGCTTCCCTAGCACATGGGATCTAAGGATCTGGCCTATCAAGGAGGCTAGAAGTACAAATGAGATTTCAACTGAAGCCCTTCTCGGCAAGCTCAAATCCTTTGAGCAAGTGCTGAAGACAAGGGAAGCAGAAGCTGAAGCAAAGACCCCTACTCCAACAAGAAAAGAGCAATCTCTAGCTCTTAAGGCTGCTGATGCTTCTGAAGGCAGCCAATCCAATGAGGAACTAATGGCATTGTTTGCCAAGAGGTTTCTCAAAATGGGGAGAAAGGAATTCAGAAAGAAGTCTTCACGCTATGAAGACAAACTAAGGTATGATCGTTCTCCTGCTAAAGAAATTATCTGTTATGGTTGCAGGAAACCTGGACATATCTTACCAGATTGTCCAGAGGAGAAGAACAAAGATAAGAGGAAAGAAAAGGAACAGCACAGGAAGCACTCCAAGCCATCCTCCTACAAGAACAAGAAGAAGGAGAGAGGTTTCATTGATGAAACCTGGAGTGATTCTGATGAAGAATCTTCCTCCTCTAGCTCCAGTGAGGATGAGGAAGAGAAGAAGGCAAAGGAAGTTTGCCTGATGGCAATAGATGCCTGCAGCAATCACTCAGCTGCAGAGAGTTCAGATTCAGAAGAAGAAATGCCAACAGAAGATGAGGTACTATCTTCTTATGACTTCACTTCTGAAGAATTTAAATTAGATTTTAAATTCTTATGCTTAGACTTAATTAGTTCAGAAAAAGAGATTAAAGAACTTAGAAATAAGTTAGCTGACTCAGAATTAATTGCTACAGAAAATATTAAGTTAAAGGAAGATCTCACTACTTGTAGTGAAGAAATTAAATTTCTTAAAAATGAGTTAGCTAAATCTAAGAGGTTAGAAGAATCTCTAAATGGTAGAAGCCTTAAGTTATTAGAAATAACCAGCATGACTAACACTAGGTCAGGCAATAACAAACTAGGATTAGGAGCTTCTCCCAGTGAACCCCCAGTTATTCTTAAAAATAATCTTTCAACTCCAGTGAACTTCATTTCAGCTAGTGGAATGAAGAACACTGAGCAAGTAAACCAAGTTAATAAAACTTTAAATAAAGCTAAGAGAGAAAAGAGGAAGAAATTTTTTAAAGAAATACAAAGAGCGTCGAACGCTGCTCGACGATCGGAAGCTCAATGGTCGAACGAAGCTCGACGATCTGAGCGCCCATCGTCGAACGTCGATCGACGTTTTCAATATGATTTTCAAAATCATCATCAAACCCGTAGAAAGCTAAATGAAAATAGAAACCCTAGGTTTGTTGACCCATCATCTGCATGGAGAATCCCACCTAGGAGATCTCACCCATTAGGTTATCACCCTCAGCCTGCATTTTCATTTATTTCTAGCTTTTCTTATGTGAAAAACAAGGGACCCAAGGTTACCTGGGTCCACAATGTCTAAATAAATGTCTTGCAGGTGAAGGCCTATCCTATCACTCAAAATAAGTGGTATTTGGATAGTGGATGCTCCAAGCATATGACAGGAAATAAAAATCATCTGTCAAAATTCAAAGCTAAGCTCGGCCCAAAGGTTATCTTTGGAGATTCAAGCTGTGGTGAGACAGAAGGCTATGGCAGGATCACAATTGGAGATGTTACTTTCAAGAGAGTTGCATATGTGACAGGACTGAAGCACAATTTGATCTCAGTCAGCCAGCTATGTGATGCTGGCTACCAGGTTTCATTTTCTAACTCCTCTTGTAACATTACTTTAAATAATAATGTTGTTTTAGTAGGCATTAGAATAGGTAATATTTATTTAGTAGATTTCAATTCAACTCATTCTGAAATCTGTTTATTTAATGAAGTAACAATTAATAATAATTCTTTGTGGCATAAGAGGCTTAGTCATGTTAACCTTAAAAATATATCTAGGTTATCTAAACACAACCTTGTTAGATGTTTACCTTCTTGCCCCTACAAGAAGGAGAGCCTTTGCAAGGCTTGTCAGCTAGGCAAGCAAACAAAGAATTCTTTTAAATCAGTAAATAAAAGTGATTCACCTAGAATCCTGTATTTATTACATTTGGACCTTTTTGGCCCAATAAATGTACAGAGTTTAGGAGGGAAGTATTACACCTTAGTCATTGTAGATGACTTCTCTAGGTTCAGTTGGGTTTTCTTTTTGAGAACTAAGGCTGATAACTTCAAAGCCCTTACAGACTTTCTATTATGCGTGCAGACTGAGTACTCTACTCATGTGGCCTTGATCAGAAGTGATCATGGTACTGAGTTTGACTCTCTTCTCATGCAAGAATTCTGTGAGAGAGAAGGTATCAAACATAGCTTCTCAGCTCCTAGAACTCCCCAACAAAATGGGGTAGTTGAAAGGAAGAACAGAACACTCATTGAAGCTGCTAGCACATTGTTGGCAGATGCTAATATGCCTCTCTCCTATTGGGCAGAAGCTGTTAGTACAGCCAATTATGTCTTGAATAGAAGTCTGATACACAAGCTTAAGTGTAAAACTCCTTATGATTTGCTTAAAGGAAAGAAACCTAAAATTAATTATTTTAGAGTATTTGGTTGTGTAGTGTACATTCATAATAACAATAAAGAATACCTTAGAAAGTTTGAAGCAAAAGCTTCAATGGGAATTATGCTTGGATATTCCCAAGTAAGCCAAGCTTATAGGGTTTATAACAAATCAACCTGTAAAATTGAAGAATCTGTGCATGTATCTTTTGATGAGTCTCAGATGTTTTACAAGGAGAAGGAAAATTCTCCTTCCTCCAGTTCATTGCAGGTACCTGATGCTACTCAAGAAATTCTTCAACTATCAACTCTTCAGATCACTGAATCAGACAGTGATGAAGACATTGTAGAAGCTGTTGTTGTACCACCAACAGTAGATCAAATTCCTCCTGAGGAATTAATCCCAACTGTTGCTGAAGATCACATCCCACCTGCTGATATTGTCACACTTAGAGATCACCCCACATCTCAAGTGATAGGAGACATATCAGCTGGTGTTCAAAAAAGACATCGGCTAAGACAGGATGTGATGCACGCTTGTTTCCTCTCACAGGTTGAGCCCCTCACCTTTAAAGATGCTGAGCTAGATCCCCACTGGATCATTGCCATGCAAGAGGAACTCAATCAGTTTGAGAGATGTAAAGTTTGGACTTTGGTTCCAAGACCTAAAGGCCAACTGATCATAGGCACCAAGTGGGTGTATAGAAACAAGTTGGATGCAAATGGAATTATTGTAAGGAATAAAGCAAGGCTTGTAGCTCAGGGCTACAGACAGGAGGAAGGTATAGATTATGACCAAACCTTTGCTCCTGTTGCAAGGCTAGAAGCAATAAGGATCTTCTTGGCCTATGCAGCCTACATGAAGTTTTTGGTCTTTCAGATGGATGTCAAAAGTGCATTCCTGAATGGTGAGCTTAAGGAAGAGGTGTTTGTTGAACAACCACCAGGGTTTGTTTCTTCAACTCAACCCTCACATGTGTTCAAGTTGCAGAAAGCTCTTTATGGACTAAAGCAAGCACCCAGAGCCTGGTATGAGACTCTAGCTAGTTTCCTTTTAGAGCACAACTTTACTAGGGGAGTAGTTGATAGAACTCTTTTCGTCAAGCACCACAAGGACACAATCCTGTTAGTTCAAGTGTATGTGGATGATATTATATTTGGCTCCACTGATCCCAAACTTTGCAAAAGGTTCTCTGACCTGATGCACTCTAAGTTTGAGATGAGTAGTATGGGTGTGCTGTCTTACTTTCTTGGTCTCCAAGTTAAGCAAGATGCTGATGGTATCTTCATCTCCCAATCCAAATATGCCAAGGAATTGGTAAAGAAATTTGGGATGGCTGATGCTTCAGCAATGCCTACACCTATGGCTACTAATGTAGTTATTGATTCTGATGATCACGGCAAGCCAGTTGATCAAAAGTATTATAGGGCCATTGTTGGTTCCCTATTATATTTAACTGTAAGTAGGCCAGATATAATGTTTGCTACATGCCTCTGTGCTAGATTCCAGGTCAACCCCAAGGAATCTCATCTGATTCTTCTAAAGAGAATCTTGAGATACCTGAAGGGATGTCCAAATCTAGGACTTTGGTTCCCAACAGAATCAGAATTTGAGTTAATTGGATACTCTGACTCTGATTATGCTGGTTGCAGAGTTGACAGGAAGAGCACCTCAGGAACTTGCCAGTTCCTGGGAGAGAGATTGGTCTCTTGGTTCTGTAAGAAGCAGGCTTCTGTCTCAACTTCAACTGCAGAAGCTGAATATATAGCAGCTGCCAGTTGTTGTTCACAGATCCTGTGGATTCAAAACCAGCTTGTGGATTATGGTTACTCACACAAGAACACCAAAATCATGTGTGATAGTACCAGTGCTATCTCAATTGCATAAAATCCAGTGCACCACTCTAGAACGAAGCACATTGAGATCAGGCACCATTTCCTGAGAGATTGTGTGGAAAAGAACAAGATTTGTCTTGAGTTCATATCCACTGAGTTTCAGAGAGGTGATATATTCACCAAGCCCTTAGATGAACAGAAGCATCTGTTCTTTTTAGTTCAACTAGGCATGATCAATGGAAGAGACTAAGTGTGACTATATCTGCCAATGTTGAAACTTGTTTGAAGATAGTCGAACGACGTTCGAAGATAGTCGATCGGGTCAAGCCTATCGTCGACCTATGGTTGATGAAAGCTTGCCTGGTTGAAGATCGTTGTCCGGCATTCGACCATCGTCGAACAAGTCGAGCTCATCGTCGATCTCTGGATGACGACAGCTTGTTGTTTGAGAAGCCAGAAATAGTCGAACGATTGCTCGACTACTCTGCTTGTGGACCGATCGTCGAACGGCCGTTCGACCATCGGGTCCAGTATCTTTTAAATAGATCGACTATCTCCGGTCTAATATAAAGCCGATAGTCGACCTAAGTTAAAAGATCTTTTGTTTTATCGTCGACGGAGAGCGTCCTTTCGCATTCCGTCTTCCCGCTTGCTCCTCCTCTTGCGATTTTCTGCCGATTCGTCTTCTCCATCTTTCTCGCGCATTCTCCAGCACTTCAATGGCGATTTCTCCAGCATTGCTCGCAGTTGTGAAGTTCGACGCAGGATTCAGTGTCGACTTCGATGCCTTCAGCTGTTGTGAATCAGGGATTGTGGAAATCCTCCAGTTATGCAGAGATCAAGGGTTAGAAAGACTAATGTCAACAAGGATTAAGTTAAATATTCCCGAGATTAAGGAATGGGCATTTACTTCGTCCTCCACCGACGAATCGATGACCGGCTCTATTGGCGGAGAAGAGGTTATTTTAACTCCCGCCATTCTGACTGATTTATTTGGATTGATAAAAGGTGAAGAAGATTATGAGCAAGATGCTCCAGAGTTCGGAAGAATGCTGATTGAGATGGGACATGCGGAGGGCATTCCCACGAAGCTGCTCACGGTAAATTTCCCCTTCAAGATCAAATTTCTTGCTGAGTTAGTTGGAAAAGTGCTTCTAGGAAAGCACTCCGCCCATGACAACATTACTAGACAACAATTTGCACTGATTTGTGCAATTGTAAATCAGAAAAGGATTAATTGGGCAGGAGTTTTGTTCGATTTGTTAAGGAAGAAGAACAGTAAGAAAGAGATTACCCTAGGCAGGGTTATTGGAATTTTTCTGAAAGAGAAGTATCCCCAGCTGCTGATTTCAACTGCTACAACCATTAATGCAAGCAAGAAGATGGATCTGAACTTGTTCTCCAAGTGGAAGAGGACCTTCGTGAAGCCCGCTCTCACAGGGGTTGCTCCAGCGACATCCGAGAGCATAAGGACTGATTCAGTCACTCCTCACCCTCTAGAAGCTAGCTCAGCTCATCCTTCTCTTCCATCATCTTCTTATGCCTTACCATCAACTTCTACTAAAGTAGTTCCATCCTCTTCAGTTCCGTCTACCTCAGTTGAAGTTCCATCAACTTCAGCTGAAGTACGACTTCCTTCTTCTCCTATTCGAGATACAACCACAGTTGTTATTCCTTCTCCTCCTGCATCTCCTATTCCCTCTCATTTGGCTAGGATATCTGATCCTAGTTTTGATTTGTTAGGATCTGAGAGGACTCCAACACCTCATCAGTCCCCAATTCGTTCTCCAGTTCATTCTCCTCTTCCATCTCGTCCTCCATCTCCACATCATTCTCCATCTCCTGTTCGTTCTCCAGTTCAACAGGAATACATTCCTCCTGCTGATCTTCCATCATCTGCAGTTCCCCCACATTCTTTTGAAATCACCCCAGCATTCATATCCAGCATTTTGGAGTTGATTACCCCTTCAATCAAAATCATGATTGAAGAGGCAATTGCTCCTCTTGCCTCCTCCATTGCTACTTTGACTGCTACCATCCAATCCCTCTCTAATTCTGCTGAGCCCTCTTCTTCCAGGGGCCTGGTTTCAGTCCCCACTGAAATCAGGCAGGGGGAGATGTTCTATGAAGATGCCTCAGAGCTTCCAGCCTCCCCTCCAGCAGATCCTCCAGCGGTGACAGATATAGTGATGACTGCTCCAGCTCAAGAAGAATCAGTTTCAGTGTTATCTGAAAAAGAAATATCTGATGCAGTTATGTTATCTGAATTTGCTGTAAAAGTTTGTTTAGAAGATCTCACCACTCCTTTGGTTGCCCGTTTCCTAGAAGGCATTATTACATCCTATCTAGATGAATCCTGGGAGTTGGTAAAGTATGAAGGTAATTCACTCATTCGTTTTATTGACGAGTCAATTGATTTGCTAGTTTATGAATACCTAGAAGGAATGCTTTTAGCTTATATAGCAGATTTGTGTTCATGAATCTACATATTATATTAAAGAAGATATAGTTGCTCAAGTAGAAGTAGTTGTTCGAGAATCTGTTGTAGATGTTTTAGTTGTTCAAGAAGATATAGAAGATGTTGAATCTAAAAGTCAAGATGAAAAGACTCTAGTATTGAGTTTAGAAGAAGAGAAAGCAAGAGCTGCCTGGCAGCAAAGAGTACAAGATATTTTGAAGAGAAAGAAAAAGTATTGCAAGATGAAAAATCTACTGTATGGGATGACTCTCCAGGACCTGATCTGGATTCTCTTCTGGCTCAGGATGCCATAGAAGAAGAAAAAGAGAAAGCTGATCTGAAAGCAAAGGAAAAGGCTGTATCAGAAGCCTATGAACCTTATGATCATCCTCTCTCATCTCATTTTGAAGATGAAGATGATTCAGATATGTCTGAGGACTCTAAGAAAAGGAAAGCTGCAAAGAGAAAAAGGAAAGCTATTGCTCCTCCTCCTCCTAATCGAGACAATGATACTCCCTATTACATATTGAAAGGGATTGACCCTAAGTCGAAAGACTTCCAACATTGGATGTGGTTTTCCAAGAACCAGCAAAAGGAGAGAAAGAAATCTAAGAGATATGATAGTCCTACTTCTAGATGGACACCCAGAGGTCCTCCTCCTCCACCTCCCGGTGCAGGAGCCTCTGGCAATTTATCTGCTAATCCATCTGCTCCATCTGCAAAATCTGCTCCTTCTCAGCCTCATTCAAGGAAAAGTTCTCAAAGCCACCAAGGCAAATCATATACTGGTACTCAAAGGCATGATACTGAGGTTAAAGAGCAATTAAAGGAGGTTGTATATCAAAAGCCAACTTTTTCACCTCCTCCATCTCCCAAGAGAAAGGTTTCTTCTGATATATCAGTTCATGTTGCTAAGGATATTTGAAAAGGTAAAAGAACCATTTTCTCTGAAAAATCCAGTAAAAAGTTTGCTGAATTTGCTCCTCCTTCATCTTAGTTATTCAAGAAGTTAAAGATACAGCTGAAAGTTTATTAGATTTATCTGTTAAATTTAAAACTGTGAAGCCTATTGATACATCATCTGAAAATGTGTATGAAAGCCAAGAGTTAGATCCTGAGTTCAGGATGGCTCGATTTCTAGAACTTGTTGGATCAGCTCAGATAAAGAAAGCCAAAGCTGAAGGAAAGGACTCTATAGGATTTACAACAATGTCAAAGTTCAGAATGAAGGAACTCGATAAAATCCAGGTTAGCCCTGAAGTATTTGATCCTTCTAAATATATGGAAAACATCCAGAAGCAGTTGTTCCAAGGGCTGCAGAACTGAAGATTATTGGTGTGCAAGATTTAAAGCTGTCCAAGAAAGAAGCTATTGATCCCTTGCGGAAAGTTTCTTTTGTTCCTAGCTCTTCTGACCCTAAACCAGATTCTGTAGATCTTTAATTTTGTTTGACTGTTATTTATCTGTTTGATAATTGCTAGTTAATTGTTATCTATTTCCTGTATTGTTTTATTGTTCTATAGCTAGTTCTGTGTTTTAGTTTTTGAGAGACTTAACTCAAATAGGGGGAGATTGTTGGTACCCTAGTTTGATTTGAGTTTAGTCCTCTCCTTTAGTCCCTTGACCCAAGAAATATCTATGGTCAATGGTTAGTGGTCTAGCTGTAGAGTCCCCGCTTTTCCAGATGAAGAATTTGTTTAAGTAGTTTTTTCGTTCGACTATAGTCGAACGCCGCTCGACTATCGTCGACTAACTATTCGACGATCGTCTATCAGTTGCTCGACGTTCTGTCTGCGAGGATAGTTCGACTATCGGTTGATAGTTCGACTATCTGTGTGCTGAGATAGTTCGACTATCTGTTGATAGTTCGACTATCTGTTTGTTTGATAGTTCGACTATCTGCTTGGATAGTTCAACTATCTGATAGCTCGACTATCTGTTTGATAGGTCGACTATCTGCGTTGTTTGATAGTTCGACTATCTGTTGATAGATCGACTATCTGCTTTCTTCTGATAGTTCGACTATCTGCTGATAGATCGACTATCTGTTTTCCCTTGGTAGTTCGACTATCTGCCTTGATAGTTCAACTATCTGATAGCTCGACTATCTGTTGATAGGTCGACTATCTGTTTTCCCTGGGTAGTTTGACTATCTGTTGATACTTCGACTATCTGTTCTGCGTTGATAGTTCGACTATCTGTTGGTAGGTCGACTATCGCTTTTGCTTTGATAGTTCGACTATCTGTTGATAGGTCGACTATCTGATAGCTCGACTATCTTCTGATAGCTCGACTATCTGTTGTGATAGTTCGACTATCTCCTTTGATAGTTCGACTATCTGGATCGTTCGACTATCTGTCCGATAGTTCGACGATCTCCGTTCTTTGGTCGACGATCTCCGAAGGTCGTTCGACGTTTTCTGTTTGCCTTTTTATTTTGTATTTATTTATTCTATTTAATAAATTAATACATTATCTGGCATTTCATTTCAGTTGTTTTATGATAATATTTCCAGGCAATATCTGCTCCATCCCTTCTGCCTGAGTAAAATCTTTTCAGATAAAGTTGTTTGTCTTATTAGTTGACAGTGTATTTTACTTTATCTGCTGTCAGTCCTTTATAGCCGTTAGACTAAAAAGTCTTCTTTCTGTTATAAAGAGTTTGTCGCTGATGTGATTTTATTTAGTACCTGTATTATCAGATTGCTTCCTGCAGCTTCCTTGAAAAAGGTTTATCCCTTTTATAGAATATTTTGCTGCAGAGTTTGTTTGTCTTTGTGATATTTGCAGCCCAGGTTTCAAGTTTCAGAAGAAGACAAACAGTTCAAATTGAAAAGAGCCGTTGCTTGTTGCTGCTATAAAAGGAATCCTTTGGAGAAGGATTTCAGCTAGCTAACCAGTTATTCTAAGAGTTATTCATTTAAGCATTCAAGCTTTTCATCAAGACCAAGTTTAACTGCTCTCAGCAATATTCATTCAACTGAGAAGTGTTAAGCTCTTCTGCTCTTCTTCAACCTGAGTTCTCCTGCTTCCAGGAAGTTCAGACTCAGAGTTCTTTTGAAGAAGAAGAAGAAGAAGAAGATAGCTGCTAGAAGATTTCTATTTTATTATTTTATATCTTCTTGTAGTTCTTCCTTCAGTTTTTACTGAAGAGTTTCTGCACTGAAGCAAGACTTCACCTGGACATTCTTTGAGCCAGGGGGAGCCTTGATTCCTTGAGCTTTCTAGCTCAGTGCAAGTCTTTGTGCTTCTCTAATCTATTGTAAAATAGAGAAGACATCTTAACCTTCTTTCCCCCTCCTGTACAGGGTTATTACTCCCTTCAAAAGTATCCCTTGGTGGCAGGGCACCTGATCAAAAACCTGTGTTGGTTTTTAGACACCTGATCAAAAGTCTAAAGGGTTTCTAGATCTACCTGAAGCAGATCTTGTGGTGGCAGGGCACCTGATCAAAAACCTGTAGTGGATTCCTACCTTGTTGGTAGAAGAGTGGACGTACCCAAGTTGTTTGGGGAACCACTTAAATTCCTTGTGTCGTCTGGCTTGCACAATTTAATTCCTGCATTGTGGATGTGATTAGATATAACTAGGTTTGCTAGTTGCTGATTAGGTTTTCCACGCCTTAACTGTAATTATAGTTAGCTTGATTATGTGCACAACACTTGTGTTAGGCTTTAGGATTATTTCTATATCTATAATCTTTTCATTCCGCATTTCACACCAAGGGAGTTGGGTAGACTATTAAGTTTTGTCTAGTGCAAAATTTGATAACTCTATTCACCCCCCCCCCCTCTAGAGTCGTATCTATCCCTTCACTTTCACTCTCGAGGAGGAAATTTCCCACGATATTCCGATTTTTTTTCAAGTTTCCGAGGAATACGAACTTTCTTGTGTTCGATCTTCTGAAGAGATTGATTTTTCGAATATCCCGGTTTTCTCCCAATCTACCGAAATGATTGATATTCAGGTGGAGCAACCGGATTTTTCTATCCAACCATTTTCTTGTGATCAACCGTCGTCGCCTTCTTCTTTTTCTTCTCTTCCCCCTCCTTGCGAAAATTCTGTTTTCTTTTCGTGTTTTATTTTTCCTTCTAGTTTAGTTTCTACTTTCTCTTCGCCCCCTTCTAATAGTATAGTTTCTTTTTCTAGTTTTTTTTCTTTTTCTAAATCTTCTTATTTTTTGTTTTATTTAAAAAATAAAAAAGTACAAAAAAATATTTTATTTACTTAAAAAATGTTTTGGCACTCGCGCCGAAACGCATATTGCGCGAGCTGCCATTATATTTCTCTTTTTATTTTCCTTTAGGCTAACAAAAAAACGTCGAGCTCAACGACATTTTAAACAAAGAGCGCTCTTGGGAGGCACCCCTTGCTTATCTTTTTCTTTGCTGTTTTTCCATTTTTTTTATTTTTTGTTTCGTGCAGGAATAAGCTCCCGCGTGTTTGTGCCACTTCTCGCCTCTCAACTTGGACTGAAGCTGATCTTTATCTCAAGTTTGGGGGACGCATTTTCCAACGTCTGGGCATCAAACACTAGGGAAGCGTCTTCTCCCTCTCTTTGCATTTCTCTTTTCTCTTTTCTCTCTCTTCTCACTCTCTTTATACTGAACTTTAAACATTGGGGACAATGTTTAACTTAAAGTATGGGGGAGTGTTCCCTCAATATTTTACTTAAGAAAAATAAAAAAAAAATTAATTATAAAAATTATAGAAAAATCAAAAAAATTGTATATATAATATTTTTGAAAAATCCAAAAAAAAAAATATAATATAAAAATTTTTGAAAAAAAAATCCCAAATTAAATTGAGTTAATTTTTGCCAAATCAATTAGTACCCCGTTACTTTGCTTTTTATTGTTTTTTTCAAGCTCATGTCTACTTGCTTAGTTAGAATAAATTTTATTTGTTTTCTGTTTAAATATGTTTAGTGAGTAGTATGTTGACTCATGGAATGTTCCTATTTAGGGTAGTATGCTATTTTTGAAAAAAAATTGAATTTTTCTTTACTTTTCCATAGCCTTTCTTTTATTTCTTTTACTTTTATAAAACCCATCATCCCTTATTTTTCATTATTAAAATCTTTTTAACGTTAATTAGTATTAAGTGTAGTAGACACAAACTGGTCTATACGCTTATTATCATTATTTTCATGAAAGCAAATTCTCTATTTTTATTTTTTTGTGCTTATCCTCTTTCGAAATTTCAAAGCTTTACTTTGAGTAGATTTAGGAAGCATGAAAATGATTTAGGCATTTCTTTTGTAACGTTTGAGCCTTTGCACCTCGCCTAACAATAACCATTGCTAGCCATTTTTATGCCTTTTCCTTTCCTTTTTGTAGCCCCACTTTTTATTTCACCACGGCCAAATAGCCTACCTATATGCACACTTTAAAATTATTTTTGAGCTTTAATTGTTAATGTGCATCTTTTTGAAAAAATTAGTGGAAAATCTTTGTGTTATCTTTTGCTACAAAAGTGAAAAGTTTTAAGTAAAAAAAAAATTAAAAAAAAATGATGAAAATTATTGAAAAAAAAAGTAAAAGAAAAGAAAAGAAAAGTATTTATTTTGGCTTGTTTTATTTTGGCAAAGCTCATTTTCTTTTTGTTTTAAGCATGCAAATATCCCTCGTGTTTATCTTTTTGAATATCGCACCCTTAAAAACCTAAGCCTAACTATACGCCTAATTAAAGCCCTAATGATTCATGCTTTCTATGTTTACTTTTTAGTATAGTAGCTAGAAACTAGATTGAGTAAGTATTTTTGATAGAAATATTGAATTTTGTCTTGATTAACTATGGTTTTAATTTGTCTCTTAGACTTTAGTAGTGACTCAATGTGCTTTTCACTCGTTACTTTATTAAGTTTTAATTCTGTAAAAATTTGGGATGATTTGTTTTTATATTTAGTAAAATTTATAAAATTTTGTGCTAAGTTAAAGTAGGACTTTTCAGTTCTTTTTCAAAAATTTCTTTACCTCTAAATTCTCGTCTTACTCGTTTATAGCATTTTAAACTTTTCAATTAATCCTCTCTTTTTTCTCTAACTCGTAGTCTTTGCTTGAGGACAAGCAAAATAATAAGTATGCGGGAATTTGATGTTGCATATTTTAGCTTAATTTATTAGGGTAAAAATATGTTATTTTCGTTTTTAATATCTTTCTTTATGTTATTTTATGCTTCTTTTTATGTAAATATTATAAATAATATTTATTTTCTATTTTTGCAGGTTTCAACAAGTTTGCGGCCAAAAATGACCTGTCACGCCCACCTGTCACGCCCTTCCCGGGCGTGACCCAGGGCCTGTCACCTGCTCCCGATGCTGAAAGCCACCAGATGAAGTTCCCGCCAAAAAATCCCCTGTCACGCCCAACCGACATGCCCTCCCTGGGCGTGTCCCCGGGCGTGACACGGGGCATGTCGCCCTCTGCCCGAAGTCTACCGCCTCCTTCAATGCATTCTACGACGCTGCACGCAACAGTACTGTCACGCCCCATGTCACGGGCGTGACCTGGGGCGTGACTGCCCCGATTCCGACGTCTGATGGACCTACGACCACTGATTTTGACCTGTCTGCCCCCCTGTCATGGGCATGACTTAGGGCGTGACCACCATCGTACCGAAATAATCATCATTCCCGCCAGAATTCGGCTCCCGAGGTCAACTCCGTACCTGTCACGCCCCCTGACACGCCCTCCCCGGGCGTGTCGCCGGGCGTGACCAACCCGTGGGAAAGTTTATAAATACTAGACCCCCCCTTCCATTTCAGCAACTTTTGGGGAGAGGGGGAGGTGCTGCCCCATGTTTTCCTTGCCTTTTTTTCTCTCTCTCTCTTCCCTCTCTCTCTCTTATTTTGTAATTATTTTCTTAACCTAGCTTAGTGTTTTTCTTTTAGCTCTCGCATTTCTTCTAGTAGCTTGTTGTAGGGCTAGAATAGGTTTTACTTTGATGCACCTGTAATTTCCATTTCATAGTTGTAGCTCTCTTTTTCACTAATAAAAGTGCTCTTTTCTTATTCCTGTATTCTTATGCTGTATTACTCATCCACCCTCTTGCACTTCACCCTGATTAACTAATCCTCCTTGTACTCGATCTTGATGATCCGAGGTTCGAGCGATTAAGTTATGATGTTTTAATTAACCTTTCATTTTTAGGTTAGGGCCTTGAATTACTTTTGATAAATCATGGGTTGGAGGTATATTATCGATATATACTCTCCACCTTTGCTTTCATTCTGGGCTAGCCGAGAGGCCGATAGAATGAAGTGAGCATTCAAGAGTAAAGGGAGTTGTACGCACCCCTCGAGAGAGGAAGACGTCCAAATCTCCCGTATTGGAGTAAAATCCAATAGAGGGGTTCACCGCGTAAAGCGAGCTTTAGGCCTCCGATTTAGACGAGAGTCGGTCGGACCTTCTTAAACTCAGTTGGGCATGACTTCGAGAGAAGCTTGTTCAAGCTTTAGGAACCTCCACTGTCAAGGACTTTTATCCTATTAAGCTTAGGTTTATTTATCGTCTTTTTAATCGTCTCTTACTGAGGTAATTCTTGATCGAGTGCACCTCTTTATTATTAGCTCTAACTCTTTTTATCCTGCAAGTAGTTTAGTTTCCTTTTTATTTTAGTACTTTAATTCCTGTTTTTAGTTTAATATTTAATAGAAATATCATTTGATAAAATAATAGCAACCTCCTTTGAGTAGAAGTAATCATTATGCCCCAGGGAAATACGACCTTGATACTAATCCTTAGTATCCTATACTATAACCGATAAGGTACGCTTACCTTTATCGGATATAGAATCGGAGAATATTCTCAACCACCACATCCACTTTCTCTTTTCTAACCCTCTCTCCGTCGTTGCGAATTTCTGTATCAGTATTGTATTTCTCTACAACACCCGATCCTGAGTATCCTGAATACGAACTGGCTCCTTGACATAAGAAATATTAGGCTGTAACTAGGGAACCCAGTCACAGAAATGACAATCACTAAGAACACACTTTTGCAACAATCTCACATGAAACACATCGTGAAAACCAAGGAATGTAGCTGGTAAATCCAGCCTATAAGCTGACACTCTGATGCGCTAAACAATCTGCAAAGGTCCCACATACCTAGCATCCAACTTGTGATTTCTTCCAAACCTCTTTACTCCTGGCATCATAGAAATCTTAAGAAAAACCATGTCCCCAACTGCGAACTCCAGATAAACCCTCCGTCGATTTGCATAATTCTCATAACGCTCCTGAGCCACACGAAGTTTTTCACGAATATGCGTTACAAAAATACTCATTTCTTTTATGGCCTCTGGACCTAACAGCGTTCTCTCACGAACCTCAGCACAAAACAAGGGGGTTCTAAAATGCCTCCCATACAAAGCCTCAAAGGTGGCCATCTGCAAACTCTCCTGATAACTATTATTATAAGCAAACACCATCAGTCTGAGATGTTTATCCCATGCTCCACCAAGGTCAAAAATATAACATCTGATCAAATCTTCCAAAATTTGTTTAAATTTTTCTATTTGACCATTGGTCTGTGGGTGGTAAGCGGTTGAATACCTGAGGTCGGTGCCCTACACTTTTTGCAAACTCTTCCAGAAATACAACGTAAATATGGAGTCTCGATCTTACACAATATTTACCGGCACCCCATGCAGTCCGATGACTTCATACAAATACAATTATGTTATCTTCTTCATGGAATTGCCAATGTTAAAAAGCACAAAGTGAGTATATTTTGTATTTCTATAAACTATGACCTCCACAGAATCATGCCCTCGAGGAGACCTCGAAAAACCGGTAATAAAGTCCATATAGATGTTCTCTCACTTCCAACTTGGAATATCCAAAGGCGTCAGCTAGCCACCAGACCTTCTATGATCTGCCTTAACACGCTTGCAGGTGAAACACTTAGACACGAACTTAGTTATATCGCTCTTCATCTCTTACCACAAGAAGATCTGCTTCACATCCCTATATATCTTTATAAAGCCAGGGTGGTAGGCAATATTAGAACCATGCACTTCACTACATATCCATGCTCTAATGTCCTCAATAGCGGGAATATAATATCTATCGCGGTACATCAAGGTACCCGTATAATAGATCGAAAAGTCCTTTAATTCCCCTTTTTCAATTCTACCACCGATATATTCCAAATCTAATCGTCCTTCTGAAGCAGCCTTCTAAGCTTGATCCACGAAGGCTCTTACCACTTCCAAGCTACTTGGCGAGTCGCTACTCCCAACTGTTATGTTCATTAATAGGAACTCCTCCACCAAGGATTACACTGAAAGGTAAAAGATTTGCGCGGTCTTTCTACTCAAGGTGTCAGATACTACATTAGCTTTGCCCTGATGATAAAGGATATTGACATGATAATTCGCGACGTACTCAAACCGTCTGTGCTGGGGCAAATTAGTCTCCTTTTAAGTGAAGACGTACTTCAAACTCTTATGATCTGTATAAATCATGCACAACACGCCATATAACAAATGTCTCCAAAGTATATGGACATAAATCACTGCTGTAAACACCAAATCATTCGTAGGATAATTATTTTTATGAACCATCATATGTCTCGACCCATAAACAATCACTTTTCCCTCTTGTATCAAGACACATCCAAGCCCAACGTGTGATGCATCCACATAAACAATATACTCCATTCCTTCGGTACTTAAGCTCAACTCTAGAGCAGTGCACAATCACTATTTCATCTTTTGAAAGGCTCATTCACACTCATCACCCCACACAAACGTAGTGTTCTTCTGCATAAGCTTAGTCAGAGGTGTGGACAAAACGGAGAATCCTTACACAAACCATCTATAATAGCCTGCTAATCTTAGGAAACTTCTTATATCTTTAGGTGTGGTAGGTCTTTTCCAATCCTTCACGGCAGCTATCTTCTCTAGGTCAACAAAAACTCCATCTTAATTCACAACATGACCCAAAAAAGACACTTGAGGAAGTCAAAACTCACACTTATTCAACATTTCATACAACTTATACTCTCTTAAAGTTGATAAAATTAAACGCAAGTGCGGGTCATGCTCCTTAGCACTCCAGGAATACACTAGAGCATCATCGATAAAAACGACCACAAACTGATCCAGGAAATCTTTAAAAACTTTATTCATCTTGTCCATGAAAGAAGAGGGTCCATTTTTCAATCCAAAGGACATCATCAAGAACTGAAAATGCCCATACCGGGAACGAAAATCAATCCGTGGAACAACCGACTATCAAATCCTCAACTGACGGTATCCTGAACGAATATCAATCTTCGAGAACACTGTATGACCATGCAACTGATCAAATAAATCATCTATTCGCGGTAAGGGATTCTTGTTCTTGATAGTTACTTTATTCAACTCCCTATAGTCAATGCACAACCTCATAGAACAATCCTTCTTTTCCACAAATAAGACATGAGCACCCAAAGGAGATGAACTTGGCCTAATAAATCCACACTATAGCAGCTATTGTAGATGGGTAAGCAACTCTTCTAGCTCAAGCAGGGCCATATGGTATGGTGCCTTAGCAATAGTGCGATCACTCGGCTCAAGATAAATAACAAACTCCACATCTCTCTCTTGCGGAAGACCAGGAAGACTAACTAAGAAAACATCAGGGAAGTCTCGTACTATAGAAATATCCTCGATGCGCGGAAAACTACTAATAGTTTCAAAAATAGAAACCAGGTAAGCAAAACAACCGGAATCTAAGAGTTTCTGAGCACATACCGCAAAAATAATCGGGGAATCATGTCACAGAAAACCATAAACACTCATGGGGTGGCCGTTGTCCATATTAAGTCCAAATGCTTCACCATGCATTGAATAATAGCATCATATTTGGACAGCCAGTGCATGCCCAAAACCACATCAAAGTCCTCCAGGTCTAACACCTTCAGATCGGCAAAAGCTAGAAAATCACCTAAAAGGATAGGACAATTCTGGATGCCCTTATCTGACACCACTGAGTCACTAGAGGGAAACTTAATGCAAAAAGAATCGCCAACTTGATCGACAGTCAGATGGTGGCGTTCTATAAAAGTCCTAGCCACGAACAAGTTGATAGCACCAGAATCAAAAATGGCACGCGCCCAATGGTTCTTTATCTTCAACTTCTCTATAAAATCATATACATAACTAGCCGAACAACATTGAAAATAAAGCTGAAAGCTAAGAAATAGATTAGAATCTAACCTGAGATCACTTGGGTAGACGTCTGCGCTTCTTCCAAGTTCGCAACGTTCAACTTGCCCTTACCTTTATCCAAATGTTGTGGTGGCGGATAAGATTGATGTGGAACTGGCTGTAACGGTGGTTGAAACTGCGGACATATAGACTGCAAGTTCCCTTTTTCCCACACAAGAACTAGACCATATATATAGTCCAATAATGGGACACATCATGCCCCTTCTACTTACACGATGCATAGACCAGGTCTCCTTTGGGTGTGCTCCTAATTACAAGCACTTGTTTTTGCTTCTGAGCACCCAACCTCTGGAAACACTTCTCGAAGGGATGGCCTAGCCGGCTTTAGAAACTACATGCTTCCTTTGTCCATTCCTTCGAAGTAGGTCCAGATGCCCGAGATCTTCAACTATCATCAGACATTCACTTGTCCTTCCTTGACTGCAACCCATGATTCTTTGTGTAACGCCCGAAACTCAAAAGAAGAACGGGCAGCATTTGAGCCAAGTTTGGGCCTTGGTAAGGTGATCACGGCCTGTGACACAGGCATGTCACAGGGCTGTGTCATTCTCGGATCATCGAGGCGAGGTTGACGATCGTTGAGGGCCGCGAACACGGCCTGGGACACGGGCGTGTCCCAGGGCATGTCAAGCACACGGCGGCTAACACGGGCGTGTCAAATGGCTGTGTCCTCTTCTGGAAGTTTTGGTACTGTGTCGATTGAGGGACACGACCCAAAACACGGGAGAGTACTGATTTACATGGGCATATCAAAGATGATACAGGCGTGTCTAAGCTCGTGTCCTGTTTGGTACGTGACCGTTTCAGTGCTGATTGAGGCACACGACCCATGACACAGGCGTGTCCATAGGTGACACGGGTGTGTCACAAGCCATGTCACTGGTCGTGTCCTGTTCTGGATTTCCAGGTTTATGGCGAGTATGGAACACGGACTTGGACATGGGCGTGTCGCAAGCCATGTTCGGCTCAGTAATTTGACTTTAAGTGCGAATTGTGGTCGTAGGTTTCCTTATTTTTTGGATCCAAGGGCACAGGTTGGTCTATGTTGGGATTTAAGCCGGGAATAGTGTTTCTAAACCCTCATTTCAAGTGAGCATTCTCTTTCTAAGACTTTAGAGAAAGGGAAGAGGAAATTCGACCGCCGGAGAAGCTTCAAAGCCCCGATTCTCGATTCGAGTCCAGATCTGTGAAGGCGAGGACAATACGGTGCTTTCCATCCCACTAGATCTTTATGGCGCTGAAGAGAAATGCTAGGGTAATGATTCTCTACATGGACATGCGAATTCCTCTTTTCTTCTTGCATAGGAAGCCCTCTCTCGCGAGTATCCGGTGAGTTTGAGGCGTTCCTTCGGGTAGACATGAATAGTTTCTGTTATTTTGCATGTAGAGGCCAGAATCTAAGTGCGGATATAGGCATGGTGTGTGGAGCCTACAAGGACAAGTTGGTCTAGATCAGTGATATTTCATTATGCATGAATGGTCGGAGAGGATTCCGTACCTATAGTTGTTTTCGGGTTTTCTATGCGGTAGATGGCATCTGGGAATCTTGGGGATTAACTCCAAGGTGCACCCGGAAAACTGGGCAGAAGTGTGATTCTGCCATCTTGGTGGCCTGGGAGCCAACTTGTACATAACTGGGTTATGTAAGATTTGTGTAATCGATTTGGGACTCGGGGAAGCTTGACCAACGTATATGCCTTAAATTGACGTTGCAGTGTGAGAAACGGGTTAGGCGGAAATGTACCCGCTCTGTGTTGTTCGGTTAAAGAGACCTAAAGTACATGGCACTTAACATTGGCATAGATAGAGGGACTTAGGCTTAGGCCGGAAGGACCAAAATGCTCATGAGATTTGCCATCCTAGAGGTGTTGGTTGACAGAGTTCACCGTGTAAGTGTCCTGAGAGCACGAGGCGTGCGGCCGTCTATTCCTATGCATGTGGTGAAGTGTGCTTAAATTGTACTATCACTATACCGTTTGTTTATACTAATACATTGTGGGGAAGGAGCACCGCCACCCCAAGTAAAGGGGTGGGGTCATTATAATTTGGTTAGCTTTATTTGACCGTTGCTTTTGTTTGCCACCGTGAGGTGGAATGTTGCTTGCTGGTGCTGCGGAGTCGAGTGGCAAATAGCGGGCTAAAGCCCTTGTTGCAGTGCTGGCCCTCGAAGGTCGAAGTGTATTGTTTACTTTATTCTCAAGTTTGACTGGCCTGCGTGTTGTTGTATATAAGACACATTTTATTTAAGTGAACTTTTGTAAGGCCATAAGGCCCAGTACTTGGTGTATTTGTACGTTCATTCCTATTTTGGTTTGTTAGTGGACATTCATGATTTTTGCTGGGTTCTTTCTTTGCAACTTATTAATTTGCTTCCGCTAGAATGTACTCTGTGTAGGACGTGTGATTGGAAGAATAGTTTCATTTAGTAACTTAGCGGTCTGCATGTGGTATTTTGCATCGGGCCCCGGCCGGACCAACTGCTATATGCTATGTGACGGATAGGGGTGTTATAATTTGGTATCCGACTACCAGTTTCAGTAATGCTTAAATGAATTTTTTGGAGAATTCTTTTAAGGGGCGGTGAGCACATGTGTGTGCGTCATCGTTATAACATAAAAATAACCCTTGAATCTCCACTTAGAAATGAAAATACACATGTTTGAGGAACCTGCGTGTTCCAATAATTGCTTTTTGCAATATTGTTCGGTCACTTAATGGTGTTTTGTACAACTATAGGTGACCCGAAGTGGTGTAGGGCTGTCAGAACATCCAGTTTCTGAGGCAAGTAGCGCACCAAATGTTGAGCCTACAACACCTCCCTCGGCAGAAACCATAAGATTGGTGGCTGAAGCAGTGTTCACTATGATCAATGCTCAGCCTGCAAGACAAGTGCAACAGCCTGCCCCTGCTTTGGAGCAAGTACCGCTTCAAGCGGCAGAATCGAGGAGGGTGGAGCAAGTGGTAGTGGAGCCATTGATGCCCAGGAGAGCAACTGAAAAGCAGCTGAAGCATGTTATGGGCTTCAATCCTCCGGTGTTCTCGGGGACGGGAAACCCAACCCAAGCTGAAGATTGGCTCTCCTGGATAAAGAGATTCCTGACAGCTACGGAGACGGACAAGTGGCATAAGGCGATTATAGCCACTTTCTTGTTGGACGGCGATGCAAGGCTGTGGTGGGAAGGTTTTGAACTACACCACTTGGGGGGTGGAAACTCACGGATGTCTCAATGGAGGATTTTTTGAGACTATTCTTGGCAAGGTACCTTCCCTCGGCTCAGAGGATTGCGATGGAGAATGAGTTTCAGAAGCTGGTGTAAGGAGAGAGTAGCGTGGACAAGTACCTCCACGAATTTACAAGCTTGGGTCGGTATGTAAGTGCTACATTTGCCGATGAGGAGCGAAAGACAAACCGATTCTATTAAGGTCTGAGGGATGACTTAATGCTACTGATCTCGGGGCCTATGACACAGGGTTTTCTAACCTTGTTCAACACGGCCCGGTCTTTAGAAAAAGATATGAATAATGTGAAGGCGAAGAAGCACTCTTTTGCAAAGAGGATAGAGTTCAAGGTGCCGACTACCTCAAAGTCTAGTTATCATAAGTTACGTAAGAAGGCTAGGACTATGGGTCCAACCCCTTTTTCTAGTGCTTCGGGGGCAACTACAGGCCAAACCCCAGGTGCATGCTACAATTGTTGGAAGCCGGGGCATTTTTCCCTTGACTGTTGGAGCGGAAGTCTAAAGTCTGAGAGGAAGCCGGGAGCCACCTACGAGGAACAGGGGAAGGCGGTGGATTCAACCGCATCCCATTATGCTCCAACTCAGCCGAGAGTCTACAATCTTGGCCAGTAGGAGGCCATAAAACAAGCGGATGTGGTAACATATATGATTTAAATTTATAGCAAGTTAGCTTTAAATACTTGTTACCTTGCGCATGTTAGCTTACTACTGTTTGTACTAGGCTTTGTGTTGATTTTCGATAATCCGACGAGAGCACTCTTTGATACGGGAGCTTCACACTCCTTTTTGTCCGAATGATTTATTTCGCGCATCGGAGTACCTTATTCGATGGCGAAGGACAAACTTGATGTGTTGTTGCCTAACGGGTGTTCAATGCGCGCGGATAGAATCTGTTGCATAAAGTTACGGATTGGGAGTCAGGAGTTTGACTTGTAAGCATCGTTACTACCGCTGGTGGAGTTCGACATAATATTTGGTATGGACTGGCTCTCAGAGCAGCAGACATCCATTGATTGCAATCGCAAGGAGGTCAAGTTGGGAACGGGTCGTGAGACGACTTTTGTAGGCTTGAAAGGGTCAAGCAAGACGTTGATGTCTGCTCTTCAGGTGGTTAAGGTAGTTCGTGTCATTATAGGCTTCGAAGCCTAAGCCTACTTTGGATTGTATCTTAGTGGTATCTGAGTACCCTGAAGTATTCCTTGACGATCTCCCTAGAGCCCCACCGCAGCAAGAGATTGACTTCACAATTGAGCTAGTGCTGAGTGCCAAACCTGTGTCACGCTCTCTGTATCGGTTAGAGCCTAAGGAGATGGCGGAACTATTGGTTCAACTAGAAGTGCTTTTGGAGCAGGGTTATGTGAATCCAAGTTCGTTGCCTTAGAGCGCATCGGTCCTCTTTGTTAAAAAGAAGGACAGAAGTTTGCGACTCTGTATTGATTACAGAGGGCTGAATAAGTTAATAGAGAAGAACAAGTACCCGATCCCAAGGATTGATGATCTGTTCGATCAGTTAGTTTGGTCATCGGTGTACTCTAATTGTATCTTAAGTCCGGGTATTATCAGCTAAGTATAAGGGAAAATGATATCCCCAAGACAGAGTTCCGCATGAGATATGGGCATTATGAGTTTACTGTCATGCCCTTTGGGCTGACTAATGTGCCATCAGTGTTCATGGATCTGATGAATAGAATGTTCAGAGAGTACTTGGACCACTTTGTGATCGTCTTCATCGATGAGATATTAGTGTACTCACAGTGCAAAGAGGATCACTTCAAGCATTTGCATTTGGTGATTGAGATGTTGATGAGGAACCAACTATATGCCAAGTTCTCCAAATGCGATTTTTGGTTGTCCTCGGTAGCGTTCCTTGGTCATATAGCCAGGGGAGAAGGGATTACGGTGGATCCGGCGAAGATAGTTGTGATACAGGAGTGGCCTGTGTTGTGTTATGTAGAGGAAGTCCGAAGTTTTCTAGGGCTTGCCGGCTAATACAGGCGCTTCGTAGAGAAATTCACGCGGATTGCACTACCCCTCACGACTGTGATGAGGAAAGATCAAAAGTTTGTGTGGTCGTTTGAGTACGCGCAAGCTTCCGAAGAATTGAAGAGTCGGTTGACCACGGCGCCTATTCTATGTTCACCGGTTGGGACCGAAGTCTTTGAGATCTACAATGATACTTCGGGTAGTGGTTTGGGTTGTGTTCTACTACAGCACGGGAGAGTGATATCTTATGGCTTGTGCCAGCTGAAGGTACATGAGAGAAATTATCCGGTCCATGACCTAGAGTTAGCGGCTGTAATATTTGCTCTGAAGCTGTAGAGACATTACCTGTATGGGGTGAAGGTCGATATCTATACCGACCATAAGAGCCTGAAATACTTGTTAGATTAAAATGATCTAAACATGCAGCAACGGAGATGGATGGAGTTCTTTGGGGACAACAAACTCAAGATTCACTATGTACCTGGGAAAGGAAATGCAGTTGCGGATGCATTGAGTCGAAGGGCTCCTTCGCGGGCCAACTGGTTGTCGGTCAATGACGAGCGGTAGATTCGAGAGCTGGAGGCATTAGAGATCTCTTGTGTGGACAAGCAGACTAGTGTCAAAGCATAACCGAACTTGACAGAGATGCAGTATGACCTTGTTGATCGGATTCGGCAGGCGCTAGATTTGGATAACAGCATGAAGCAAATCTTGGATGAAGCTTTGAATGGGTCAAATTCCTTGTTTAATGTTGTTGATGGACTGTTAGTGAAGGACAGTCGTTTATGTATCCCTGATGTGGGTAAATTGCGAGATGAATTGATGTACGAGGCGGATTGTTGGTACCCCAGTTTGATTTGAGTTTAGTCTTGTCTTTTTAGTCCCTTGACCCAAGAAATATCTATGGTCAATGGTTAGTAGTCTAGCTGTAGAGTCCTCACTTTTCCAGATTGAGAATTTGGTTAAGTAGTTTGTTCGTTCGACTATCGTCGAACGCCGCTCGACTATCGTCAACTAACTGTTCGACGATCGTCTATCAGTTGTTCGACTTTCAGTCTGCGTGGATAGTTCGACTATCGGTTGATAGTTCGACTATCCGTGTGCTTTGATAGTTCGACTATCAGCTTGGATAGGTCGACTATCTGATAGTTTGACTATCTGTTGATAGGTCGACTATCTGTTTGTTTTTGATAGTTCGACTATCTGTTGATAGCTCGACTATCTGATAGCTCGACTATCTGTTGATAGCTCGACTATCTGTTTTGCCCTGATAGTTCGACTATCTGCTGATAGGTCGACTATCTGATAGTTCGACTATCTGTTGATAGGTCGACTATCTGTTTGTTTTTGATAGTTCGACTATCTGTTGATAGGTCGACTATCTGATAGTTCGACTATCTGTTGATAGGTCGACTATCTGATAGTTCGACTATCTTCTGGTAGTTCGACTATCTGCTGTGATAGTTCGACTATCTCCTTTGATAGTTCGACTATCTGGATCGTTCGACTATCTGTCCGATAGTTCGACGATCTCCGTGCGTCGGTCGACGATCTCCGAAGGTCGTTCGACGTTTTCTATCTGCCTTTATATTTTCTATTTATTTATTATATTTAATTAATTAATACATTATCTGGCATATCTTTTCAGTTGTTTTATGATAATATTTCCAGGCATATCTGCTCTATTCTTTTTGCCTGTGTAAAATCTTTTTAGATAAAGTTGTTTGTCTTATTAGCTGACTTTGTATTTTACTTTATCTGCTGACAGTCATTTATAGCCGTAAGACTGAAAAGTCTTCCTTCTGCTATAAAGAGTATTTCTCTGATGTGACTTTATTTAGTCCTTCTATTATTTGATTTGATCCTGCAGCTTCTTAGAAAGAGGTCCATTCCTTTTATAGGATGTCTTGCTGCAGAGTTTGTTTTGCTGTGTGTTATTTGCAGCCCAGGTCTCAAGTTTCAGAAGAAGACAAGTAATTCAAATTGAAGAGAGCCGTTGCTTGCTGCTGTTATATAAAGGACCCCTTAAAGAAGGATTCAAGCTAGCTAATAGCTAACCAGTTGTTCACTTAAGCATTCAAGCCTTCATCAAGTCTTCTGCTCTCAGCAATACTCATCTAACTGAGAAGTGTTAAGATCTTCTACTCTTCTTCAACCTGAGTTCTCCTGCTTTCAGGAAGTTCAAACTCAGAGTTCTTTTGAAGAAGAAGAAGAAGAAGATAGCTGCTTGAAGATCTTTAATTTTATTATTTATTATCTTCTTGTAGTTTTTCCTTCAGAGCTTTCTGAAGAGTTTTCTGCACTGAAGCAAGACTTCACCTGGACATCATTGAGCCAGGGGGAGCCTTGATTCTTTAGAGCTTTCTAGCTCAGTGCAAGTTTTTGTGCTTCTCTAATCTATTGTAAAATAGAGAAGACATCTTAACCTTCTTCCCCCTCCTGTACAGGGTTATTACTCCCTTCAAAAGTATCCCTTGGTGGCAGGGCACCTGATCAAAAACCTGTGCTTGGTTTTTAGACACCTGATCAAAAGTCTAAAGTGTTTCTGGATCTACCTGAAGAAGATCCTATTGGTGGCAGGGCACCTGATCAAAAACCTAAGTGGATTCCTACCTTGTTGGTAGAAGAGTGGACGTACCCAAGTTGTTTGGGGAACCACTATAAATTCCTTGTGTCGTCTGGATTGCCTTATTTATTTCCTGCACTGTGGCTGTGAATAGATATAACTAGGTTGCTAGTTGCTGATTAGGATTTCCAAGCCTTAACTGTAATTACAGTTAGCTTGAGTTTGTGCACAACACTTGTGTTAGGCTTTAAGGTTAATTCTATATCTATAATCTTTTAATTCCGCACTTCACTCCAAGGGAGTTGGGTAGACCTTCAAACTTTGTCTAGTGCAAAATTTGATAACTCTATTCACCCCCCTCTAGAGTAGTATCTATCCCTTCACTTTCAATTGGTATCAGAGGGAGGTTTGGCTGACTGAATAGGCTAACACCTAAGTCACAAGATCCTGATAGATACCAAAGCTTATAGATATTCACTATCATGGCCCGGTCCAAGGATTATTCCAGCACCAGACCTCCAGCATGCAACTTAGCTAAGTATGGCATCTGGAAGGCAAGGATAAAATTATATATGAATTCTATTGATGAAAGCATCTTTGCTTCTATTTTGTCAGGTCCCCCAAGAGCACCTACTGCTGCTACTGCCTCATCATCTGATATGAGTGCAGTGCCTCCTCCAGATTACAACGATGAGTACAAGAAGGCCAAAATAGCAGATGCCAAGGCAATGAACATACTGGCTCAGACAATGTCAGATGAGGTATTCCAGAAGGTAGCTGACTGCTCTTCAGCAAAAGCTATATGGGATACACTGAACCAGATTGTGGCTGGTTCAGCTGATGAAAGGAAGGACAGAAGGTCCAACCTGATCTCACAGTGTGAGAACTTCAAGAAAACTGATGTTGAATCAGTTGAAGCCATGTACACCAGGCTCAGCTCAATCATCAATGAGCTGAGGACCCTTGATAAGGACATATCATTGACAGAGGTCAATGATAAGATTCTTATGTGCTTCCCTAGCACATGGGATCTAAGGATCTGGCCCATCAAGGAAGCCAGAAGTACAAATGAGATCTCCACTGAAGCTCTTCTCGGCAAGCTCAAGTCTTTTGAGCAAGTGCTGAAGACAAGGGAAGCAGAAGCAGAAGCAAAGACCCCTACTCTAACAAGAAAAGAGCAATCTCTAGCTCTTAAGGCTGCTGATGCTTCTTGTAAGACCCCCCTCCCGGAACACAACACACGGCACGAGGGGAGTCTTATGCCCGAAATAGCCGCCTTGCAGTAGCACTAACACACGGGTTAGCCTTTACCACAAGACGCCTATTCCGCCGGCTACAATCCATATCACAACAATTATGCCAACCCAACCATAACAGAAAAGTAAAGCTAAAAGCAGTTCAGTTTACAGCTAAGTTAAAGTCCAAAAATAGCGGAAGATAACAAGCACAACAGGCTTGTACAAATAAACAAGAGTCTAGAAATGTTTTGCCAAACGGCTACATGAAAACACTCACTACTGTCACTGACGGTGCCGATGGCACCACCACCTCAGGTCCTATCATCCGGGCCTGGCTGTCCTGCTGCGTAGTCCGTTGCCGCTCTACCTGCGGGGTTTCCTCCTAAAAAGGAAGACGTAGCAACCGTTAGTCATAAGACTAAGTGGCTTCACATCCGCTCCCCCGGCGACTCCTCGGCACCGGGCGGAGAAAGGAATACAGGTACAATATATATACATAAGCAAGTAAACAAGCCGGTGACAGTAAATATGGTGAAGTATAAACTACGCTACACAACTAGCAGTTCTACAAATATCCATGTAAATGACAGCAGGTATAATTAATCAGAATAGTAAATTAACTTATAAGAGTGCCCATTCAAACTTATAAGTTAAGGATCGGCTTAATCGTAAAGTAACTCATCGTATAAGAGTGCCCATACAAACTTATACGATGAGGATCTTGTGTATGCAATGAATGACATGTTATGAATGTTATGTTATGACCGACTCATGCACACGCACATGCAAGTTGCTATGTCGACACAGACTAGAAGTTCCCACTTTTCGAGCAGGTAGCTAACCTCTCAGGCGTCGTCCGTCGTGGCCAGACGGCGACAGTGGAGCGGGCGTCTCCACTACTAGGTGGTATCACACGACCTATCCTAGGCCCCCGTACGCCTCAACGCTAAGAACACAACAGCGGAGCTCACATGCGTACTACGGCTCAGAAGGGGTCTTGGGTAAATGTGCACCAAGAACACAGCCCAACCTGGCCTTGATTTCGAACCGGATGGAACCTCGGAAACGCACGAGGTGCAAGCCCAACCGTTCTCATGGCACGGAGGAGATCTCGGGTTATGGACACCAAGTATCTAACCCTACCGCCCAAGGTCTACTCATTGGCTCCCATCGGTGTGACGACTGGCGAACCTGTAAACCTGCCACAATCATTATCTCAACACCGCGACACGATGAATCGTCGCACATCACATGCCCCAAAACAACTCACTCGATGCTACCCGTAGGGAGACTTCAACTCTAAGCATCGGTTGTTAATAAACCCCTCGGGCTCGGATTACAGTTACAAAATACTCTTCACATAGTGTTCATCATGTTCACGCCCACCTATTCAATGATTTCACCTCAACACTACGTACATTAGATATGTTCAACACCAATTTGTATAAATATATCCTTTACCAATAGCAACTCCTAATATCTAGCCGTCCCATCCAATCCATTTCTCTACCATTGCATGGTTATCCCTTAATACACAACCAAATGAGTAACCATACTAAATTATAGTAACAACGACATTATAGTTATTTGGGAGCAGGATATCACATGAGCAAATCACAATCATTGCAAGAGTGCTAACATTATAACTTAACAAGTGCATTAACATAGGATAGTCCAATACTAAAACTGGGATTCCCGGAGCTATAGGAATCCGATCACAATGCACAACCCCTCGTTGGAAAGGTATTCGCGAGGGCTACGACTTTCGTGTTGACTCGATCGCCCAGATCTGGTCGCAACATACCAGAAATTCAACTCGAATGCGTACAGGAAACAGTTTCCTGTACAGGAATTTTCCCGAACGCAGCGGACTCGAACCAGCTTTCCCGTGGCTACAGGTATCGCATGGAAACGAGCAACCCCTCGTTGGAAAGGTAATTTCAAGGGCTACGACTTTCGTGTTGAGTCGATCACCCAGATCTGGCCAGAACACCTCCGAAATTGGCCACGAAGGTCGCCGCGTGCAGAAATCAGATTTCTGCACGCATCTTAAGGCGAGATGAACGGCATCCGTTCATCTTCTTCCTTGCAACGACCTCGCATAAACTTCTCCAGAAATCACACCCAACCTTATTTCTCCTTTCAAAGCCAAACCCTCAACGAAAACCCCTCTCATCTCCACTTTGAATGATGAGAAGGTTGAGGGAGACTAAGCCTAAAAACTAGGCATGGCTTATCCTAAGAACTCTCCTCCTCACCATCAAGACTCTATGGAGTCGATGTCTCTCCTAAAATAACTATAGATCTAGCACCAAGGGAGAGGGGAGGAAGCTCACCTCAAGTCCAGCGGTACCACCATGGCCGGCCATGAGCCTCGCACTCCTTCACGGCGGCATTGTTTTTCCCTTGACGGTGACGGCGTTTTGATTCCTCCAAGGATGGCTCCGGCAAGCTCTTCCTCCTCCTCCAGCCAAGAACCCTCTCAGGAATTTCGGGGCAGAAGAAAGGGGATGAAATGCTAGGGTTTCCCAACTTTTTCCTTTTTATACATCGCAGACACGGGTAGGCACACGGCCGTGTTCCTACCCGTGTGCAGGTGACACGGCCGTGTGGCATGCCGTGTCTAGGGCCGTGTTCCTCCCAGAACCACTTTCTGTCGGGTCAGGGTTGCGGCACACGGGTGGAGACACGGCCGTGTCCCGACCCGTGTCCTTGGCACACGGCTAGGGACACGCCCGTGTCCCAACCCGTGTCCTTGGCACACGGCTAGGGACACGCCCGTGTCCCAATACCCGTGTACCTCTCTGACTGGTAAGCCTATTTTTATGAGGCACACGGGTATGGACACGGCCGTGTCCATACCCGTGTCAGCCAAAAATGCCGTTTGGCCTTGTTTTCCTCATTTCCCGCACGTCCGCACCTGTTCACCCACACCCCCATTGGGCTCACCACAGCCCCTTTGACTCAAATACGCAAACAAGGGGCCTAGCGCGAATTGGGACGTTACAAATCCTATAAACAAAATAAAAGATTTCGTCCCCGAAATCAGGGTAAGGCTATGGGAGTGAAACACATTAAAAAAAAGGGAACTATGCTTTCAAATAAAATTTTACCTGGAGTAAATAATTCCGGGTAGCGCTCTTGCATCAAATCCCTTGGCTCCCATGTGCACTCTTCCTTCCCGTGATTAGACCATAGCACTTTCACCAAGGGAACACTTTTGCGGCGCAAGGTTCTTGTCTCGTTATCAACGATCCGCACCGGCTCCAGTCGCACAGACCTATCAGACGCCACGGCACCATCCGCCGTGGGGATATACTGTTCAGGCCGCAACAAAGCCTTCCGAAGCGACGATACATGGAACACGTCGTGAAGGTTCTCCAGCTCCGGTGGTAACTCCAATCGATAGGCCAGAGGGCCAATCCTTTCCACTACGACATAGGGCCCGACATACCTTGGGCTGAGCTTCTTGACTCCACGTACCCGCGACACTCCGTGCATCGGTCGAATCTTCAGGAACACTTTATCACCCACTTGAAACTCTACCATACGGTGCCTTGCGTTGTAATATTTCGCCTGTCGGCTTTGAGCCTCTAGCATTCGATTCCGGATCAACCTAACCACCGCGTCCGTGTCATCAATATACTCATTTCCCAATGCCTTCGGATCTTCGTCTTGCACCCAGGACAAGGGTGTTCTACACCTCCTTCCATACAAAGCTTCATGAGGTGCCATTCCAATACTAGCTTGATGACTGTTATTATAAGAGAACTCCACGAGAGGTAAGAGCCTCTCCCATGGTTCTCCTTTATCTAGCACACACAACCTCAATAGGTCCTCCAATGTTCGGATGGTTCGTTCAGATTGCCCGTCCGTTTGTGGGTGAAAGGCTGTGCTAAAGGCGAGGCGCGAGCCCAAATAAGCCTGTACAGCCCTCCATTCTCTTGAAGTAAACCGACCATCCCGGTCGGAGACGATCGTCTTTGGCACACTATGGTACCGCACAAATTGTTCCACAAAGAGACGCACTAAGACGCCCACTTGCGCCTCCTTCTTCATTGGGATAAATCGGGCTACCTTGGTCAACCGGTCAACTATCACCCACACAGAATCATTCCCCGAGCGCGAGCGAGGTAACCCGTGGACGAAGTCCATGGAGATGTCCTCAAATTTCCATTCGGGGATGGGCAACGACTGTAGCATTCCACCGGGGCTTCGGCACTCTGCCTTCACCATTTGGCAGGCCACACAATGAGTAACAAAGTACTTGACATCCCTCTTCATGCCCGGCCAACACATCGTCTTTCTCAAATCGGTGTACATCTTCGCGATCCCCGGGTGCACCGAGTACTTGGAGCAATGGGCCTCCTTTAGAATATCCTCCTGAATGTTGTCACCTTCGGGGATGTAAAGCCGGCCACGAAAATGGACGAGGCCGTCTTTTAGGGAGTATTCTTCCGTAGTCCCATCCTCCATTGACTTGAAAGCCGGGGTTAAAGCCGCATCCTTCTTTTGTTCCGTACGGATCCGGTCTCGTATGTTGCAAACTATACTCATCGCGGCCAAATATTCGGTATACTCTTCCGGTTGATTCTTAAAGACCAAAGTGATTTCCATCTCTTGCAACGTCCGGATTAACTCCATCCTCATCAAGCGGGATTCCGTGCTCGCTTCCGGCGCTTTCCGGCTCAAGGCATCAGCTACGGAATTAACCTTCCCGGGGTGGTAGTTCAAGGTGAAATCATAGTCGCACAAGAACTCCAACCACCGCCGCTGTCTCAAGTTTAACTCCTTTTGGGTGTGAACGTACTTCAGATTTTTGTGATCCGAGTAGATCTCGCAGTGGACGCCGTATAAATAATGCCTCCACATCTTCAAGGCGAATACCACCGCTCCCAACTCTAGATCATGCACCGGGTAGCTGGCTTCATGCTTCTTCAACTGTCTTGAAGCATAAGCGATCACATGCCCATTCTGCATCAACACAGCTCTCATCCCTTGATACGACGCATCCGTGTAAACTTGAAAGCCCTCCTTCCCAGATGGAAGAGCTAGGATGGGTGCAGTCGTCAATCTGTCTTTCAACTCTTGGAATGCAGCTTCGCACTGGGGTGTCCATTCAAACGGCACACCCTTCTTGGTCAGCGTAGTAAGGGGAAGGGCGATCTTCGAGAAGCCTTTCACGAACTTGCGATAGTACCCGGCAAGTCCAAGAAAGCTTCGTATGTCGGCCGCTGACTTCAATGGCGACCACTCCTTCACGGCCCGCACCTTGGCCGGATCTACTGCTAGCCCCGCCCCACTAATCACATGGCCCAAGAACGCGACCTCTCGAAGCCAAAACTCACATTTGCTGAACTTGGCAAACAAAGTGTGCTCCTTTAGTTTCCTCAGCACTAAAGTTAGATGTTCGGCGTGTTCTGCTTCAGTCTTGGAGTAGACTAGGATATCATCGATGAACACGATGACAAAGATGTCCAAATAAGGGCCGAACACCTTGTTCATCAAGCTCATAAAGGCGGAAGGGGCGTTTGTGAGCCCAAACGGCATCACGGTGAATTCATACAAACCATATCTCGAACTGAACGCCGTCTTCTGAATGTCATCTTCTTGTATCCTCAGCTGATAATATCCCGAACGCAGATCTAACTTGGAGAACCAATACGATCCCACCAATTGATCGAATAATTCATCAATGCGCGGTAGGGGATAGGTGTTCCGCACCGTTAACCGGTTCAACTCTCGATAATCAATACATAACCGCAAGGTGCCATCCTTCTTTTTGACGAACAAAACGGGCGCTCCCCAAGGCGACGAGCTTGGGCGAACGAACCCTGCTTCCACCAATTCCTGAAGCTGAACTCTAAACTCTGCAAGTTCCTTCGGAGCCATTCGGTATGGAGCTCGCGAGACGGGCTTGGCACCCGGAATTAGCTTGATTTGGAAGTCCACTTCCCTATGCGGGGGTAGTCCTGGCAATTTCTCGGGAAATACCTCGGGAAATTCTCGCACCACCCGCACATCCTTGACCTCTAATGTCAATTTCTTCAACTCGAAGCAAATTACATAGACCTCGTCCCCTTCCATATGAGATTTCATAACTTGGATTGAAGATAATAATTTACGGGGTGCGAATTTAATACCTTGGAAGATGACTTCCGAGTCTCCATGCCTCAACATAACTTGCTTCTCCGCACAATTGATCCTGGCGTGGTGCCAGTCCAACCACTTCATGCCCAGGATGAGATCGAACTCCGGGATTCTTAACACTGTAGCCGGAGTTTCAAAGAACTTTCCTCCAATAAGGGTGTCGAAGTCGCAACTTGCTGACGACGTCATCTCAGAGCCGTCCGGAAGGCGCACCCTTTGAGTAATGCCCGTGAAGTGTTGCACTCCCTCCAAGTCCTTCACGAAGTCCTCCGAAATGAACGAGTGAGACGCACCCGTGTCAAATAACGTATAGGCGGGTCTCCCGCTAACCACGACAGTGCCTAGGTTCCAAAAGGGGTAATCACTATTCAGAATAGCGCGTATCATTTGTATCATAAATCCAACAAGTCATATAATATTAAAACAATTTTGCACGTACCGGTGATGACTTCCTGCGGATTTCTCTCCTGAGTCATATCCAATGCGAATACATGCTCCCGTGCATGTCCTTGATTTCTCCCTGGTGGTCCTCTTCCTCGGCCACGCATGTGCCCTCGTCCCCGTGGAGCTACTGGAGGGGGAGCAATAGGGGCACCCCCGATCAGTCGCGGGCAAACTCGTCGGACATGCCCCGGTTGGTTGCACTCAAAACATATCATCTCACGTCGGCCCCCAGGTTGTTGATAATATTGCTGCTGCGGTGGTGGTGGTAAAGGTAGTGGTTGCGGAGTTGGGTACTCCACCCGATAGTTCCGGTTGACCCACCGACCGCCTCTGTGGTTTCCCCTTCCTCTGCCATGATCATTCCGCCTTCTATTACTAGGGCCGACTTCAATTACTCCTTCCGCAGGTCTCTTGCCACATCCCATGTGGTCCGCCTCCAGTCTCTTTGCCATGTCAATGATTTCTGCCAGGCTTCCATCGGCTATAAACAAAAGGGCCTGCCTCAGGGGATCCCTTAACCCTTTGTAGAAGCGCTTCGCGTAGCCTCTATCGTCCAACTCATAGGAATCGGCAAACCTAGCGAGGTGTTGGAACTCCCTCTGGTACTCCGTTACCGAATTCGATCCCTGCTTCAGCTGCAGAAATTTTTCTTCAAGTCCATCCCGAGCAGAAGAAGGGATGAAGTGCTCCAGAAAAGCCTCGGTGAACTCGTTCCAACCGATGTCCGTGTACAACCGCCCTTGGAAGATGGAGCCCATGAGGGACTTCCACCACCTTTTGGCGTGCAGCTCTAGCAGCGTCACTACCAACGTCACCGCCATGCTGTTCGGACATCTTATGCCAGCCATCAATTCCTGCACGGTATCAAGCCATTCCTCGGTACGCACCGGCGATTCTGTCCCAAGATAGGCAGGAGGGGACAGGGCACGGAAGGTGCTCAACCAGTTGGAGCTTGGCGCTTGTTGTTGCACCGGAGCTTGCTGGGCTTTAAATGCATCCAATATGGCTGACAGCGTTTGTCCAAGTTCCGACTGCTGGAATTGTGAAGGGACGGAAGGGGTAGGAGTGCCCCCAACCGGCTCCACCTGCGCTGGGACCTATACGTAAAGTACAAATTAGGGTCGGGTTGGCTAAAACTAATGTCAAAGTTGGACAACTTAGTGTGAATTACATATGGGCACACCACTGCTTCCGCTAAGTCGGTTTGTCCCCAAACCGACTATCGAACGGGAGTGGCCCATTGTTACCTGACTGCTGTAGGTGAAGATCGGCTAAGTCTGATACCATTTGTAAGACCCCCCTCCCAGAACACAACACACGGCACGAGGGGAGTCTTATGCCCGAAATAGCCGCCTTGCGGTAGCACTAACACACGGGTTAGCCTTTACCACAAGACGCCTATTCCGCCGGCTACAATCCATATCACAACAATTATGCCAACCCAACCATAACAGAAAAGTAAAGCTAAAAGCAGTTCAGTTCACAGCTAAGTTAAAGTCCAAAAATAGCGGAAGATAACAAGCACAACAGGCTTGTACAAATAAACAAGAGTCTAGAAATGTTTTGCCAAACGGCTACATGAAAACACTCACTACTGTCACTGACGGTGCCGATGGCACCACCACCTCAGGTCCTATCATCCGGGCCTGGCTGTCCTGCTGCGTAGTCCGTTGCCGCTCTACCTGCGGGGTTTCCTCCTAAAAAGGAAGACGTAGCAACCGTTAGTCATAAGACTAAGTGGCTTCACATCCGCTCCCCCGGCGACTCCTCGGCACCGGGCGGAGAAAGGAATACAGGTACAATATATATACATAAGCAAGTAAACAAGCCGGTGACAGTAAATATGGTGAAGTATAAACTACGCTACACAACTAGCAGTTCTACAAATATCCATGTAAATGACAGCAGGTATAATTAATCAGAATAGTAACTTAACTTATAAGAGTGCCCATACAAACTTATAAGTTAAGGATCGGCTTAATCGTAAAGTAACTCATCGTATAAGAGTGCCCATACAAACTTATACGATGAGGATCTTGTGTATGCAATGAATGACATGTTATGAATGTTATGTTATGACCGACTCATGCGCACGCACATGCAAGTTGCTATGTCGACACAGACTAGAAGTTCCCACTTTTCGAGCAGGTAGCTAACCTCTCAGGCGTCGTCCGTCGTGGCCAGACGGCGACAGTGGAGCGGGCGTCTCCACTACTAGGTGGTATCACACTACCTATCCTAGGCCCCCGTACGCCTCAACGCTAAGAACACAACAGCGGAGCTCACATGCGTACTACGGCTCAGAAGGGGTCTTGGGTAAATGTGCACCAAGAACACAGCCCAACCTGGCCTTGATTTCGAACCGGATGGAACCTCGGAAACGCACGAGGTGCAAGCCCAACCGTTCTCATGGCACGGAGGAGATCTCGGGTTATGGACACCAAGTATCTAACCCTACCGCCCAAGGTCTACTCATTGGCTCCCATCGGTGTGACGACTGGCGAACCTATAAACCTGCCACAATCATTATCTCAACACCGCGACACGATGAATCGTCGCACATCACATGCCCCAAAACAACTCACTCGATGCTACCCGTAGGGAGACTTCAACTCTAAGCATCGGTTGTTAATAAACCCCTCGGGCTCGGATTACAGTTACAAAATACTCTTCACATAGTGTTCATCATGTTCACGCCCACCTATTCAATGATTTCACCTCAACACTACGTACATTAGATATGTTCAACACCAATTTGTATAAATATATCCTTTACCAATAGCAACTCCTAATATCTAGCCTTCCCATCCAATCCATTTCTCTACCATTGCATGGTTATCCCTTAATACACAACCAAATGAGTAACCATACTAAATTATAGTAACAACGACATTATAGTTATTTGGGAGCAGGATATCACATGAGCAAATCACAATCATTGCAAGAGTGCTAACATTATAATTTAACAAGTGCATTAACATAGGATAGTCCAATACTAAAACTGGGATTCCCGGAGCTACAGGAATCCGATCACAATGCACAACCCCTCGTTGGAAAGGTATTCGCGAGGGCTACGACTTTCGTGTTGAGTTGATCGCCCAGATCTAGTCGCAACATACCAGAAATTCAACTCGAATGCGTACAGGAAACAGTTTCCTGTACAGGAATTTTCCCGAACGCAGCGGACTCGAACCAGCTTTCCTATGGCTACAGGTATCGCATGGAAACGAGCAACCCCTCGTTGGAAAGGTAATTTCAAGGGCTACGACTTTTGTGTTGAGTCGATCACCCAGATCTGGCCAGAACACCTCCGAAATTGGCCACGAAGGTCGCCGCGTGCAGAAATCAGATTTCTGCACGCATCTTAAGGCGAGATGAACGGCATCCGTTCATCTTCTTCCTTGCAACGACCTCGCATAAACTTCTCCAGAAATCACACCCAACCTTATTTCTCCTTTCAAAGCCAAACCCTCAACGAAAACCCCTCTCATCTCCACTTTGAATGATGAGAAGGTTGAGGGAGACTAAGCCTAAAAACTAGGCATGGCTTATCCTAAGAACTCTCCTCCTCACCATCAAGACTCTATGGAGTCGATGTCTCTCCTAAAATAACTATAGATCTAGCACCAAGGGAGAGGGGAGGAAGCTCACCTCAACTCCAGCGGTACCACCATGGCCGGCCATGAGCCTCGCACTCCTTCGCGGCGGCATTGTTTTTCCCTTGACGGTGACGGCGTTTTGATTCCTCCAAGGATGGCTCCGGCAAGCTCTTCCTCCTCCTCCAGCCAAGAACCCTCTCAGGAATTTCGGGGCAGAAGAAAGGGGATGAAATGCTAGGGTTTCCCAACTTTTTCCTTTTTATACATCGCAGACACGGGTAGGCACACGGCCGTGTTCCTACCGGTGTGCAGGTGACACGGCCGTGTGGCATGCCGTGTCTAGGGCCGTGTTCCTCCCAGAACCACTTTCTGCCGGGTCAGGGTTGCGGCACACGGGTGGAGACACGGCCGTGTCCCGACCCGTGTCCTTGGCACACGGCTAGGGACACGCCCGTGTCCCAACCCGTGTCCTTGGCACACGGCTAGGGACACGCCCGTGTCCCAATACCCGTGTACCTCTCTGACTGGTAAGCCTATTTTTATGAGGCACACGGGTATGGACACGGCCGTGTCCATACCCGTGTCAGCCAAAAATGCCGTTTGGCCTTGTTTTCCTCATTTCCCGCACGTCCGCACCTGTTCACCCACACCCCCATTGGGCTCACCACAGCCCCTTTGACTCAAATACGCAAACAAGGGGCCTAGCGCGAATTGGGACGTTACACTTCTGAAGGCAGTCAATCAAATGAGGAACTAATGGCATTGTTTGCCAAGAGGTTTCTCAAGATGGGGAGAAAGGAGTTCAGAAAGAAGTCTTCACGCTATGAAGACAATCCAAGGTATGATCGTTCACCTGCTAAAGAAATTATTTGTTATGGTTGCAGGAAGCCTGGACACATCTTACCAGAGTGTCCAGAGGAGAAGAACAAAGACAAGAGAAAAGAAAAGGAACAGCACAGGAAGCACTCCAAGCCATCCTCCTACAAAAACAAGAAGAAGGAGAGAGGTTTCATTGCTGAAACCTGGAGTGATTCTGATGAAGAATCCTCCTCATCAAGCTCCAGTGAGGATGAGGAAGAGAAGAGGGCAAAAGAAGTTTGCCTGATGGCAATAGATGCCTGCAGCAACCACTCAGCTGCAGAGAGTTCAGATTCTGATGAAGAGATGCCTACAGAAGATGAGGTACTCTCTTCTTATGATTTTACCTCAGCTGAATTTAAATTAGAATTTAAATCGTTATGCTTAGATTTGATTAGCTCAGAAAAGGAGATAAAAGAACTTAGAAATAAGTTAGCTGACTCAGAATCAATAGCTACAGAAAATGTTAGGTTAAAGGAAGATCTCACTACTTGTAGTGAAGAAATTAAATTTCTTAAAATGGAGTTAGCTAAGTCTAAGAGGTTAGAAGAATCACTTAATGGTAGAAGCCTTAAGTTGTTAGAAATTACCAGCATGACTAACACTAGGTCAGGTAATGACAAACTAGGCTTAGGAGCTTCTCCCAGTGAACCCCCAGTTCTGCTTAAAAATAATCTTTCAACTCCAGTAAACTTCATTTCAGCTAGTGGAATGAAGAACACTGAGCAAGTAAACCTAGTTAATAAAACTTTAAATAAAGCTAAGAGAGAAAAGAGAAAGAAATTTTTTAAAGAAATGCAAAGAGCGTCGAACGCCGCTCGACGATCGGAAGCTCAATGGTCGTACAAAGCTCGACGATCTGAGCACCCATCGTCGAACGTCGATCGACGTTTTCAATATGATTTTCATAATCATCATCAGTACCATAGAAACCTAAATGAAAATAGAAACCCTAGGTTTGTTGACCCATCATCTGCATGGAGAATCCCACCTAGGAGATCTCACCTACTAGGTTATCACCCTCAGCCTGCATTTTCATATATTTCCAGTTTTTCTTATGTGAAAAACAATGGACCCAAGGTTACCTGGGTCCACACTGTCTAAATAAATGTCTTGCAGGTGAAGGCCTATCCAATCACTCAAAATAAGTGGTATTTGGATAGTGGATGCTCTAAGCATATGACAGGAAATAAAGATCTTCTGTCAAAGTTCAAAGCTAAGCTCGGCCCAAAGGTTATCTTTGGAGACTCCAGCTGTGGTCAGACAGAAGGCTATGGCAAGATCACAATTAGAGCAGTTACTTTCAAGAGAGTTGCATATGTCAATGGACTGAAGCATAATTTGATTTCAGTCAGCCAGCTATGTGATGCTGGCTACCAGGTTTCATTTTCCAACTCCTCTTGCAATATTACTTTAAATAATAATGTTGTTTTAGTAGGTATTAGAATAGGTAATATCTATTTAGTAGATTTCAATTCATCTCATTCTGAAATCTGCCTGTTTAATGAAGTAACAATTAATAATAATTCTTTGTAGCATAAGAGGCTTAGTCATGTTAACCTTAAAAATATATCTAGGTTATCTAAACACAACCTTGTTAGAGGTTTACCTTCTTGCCCCTACAAGAAGGAGAGCCTATGCAAGGCTTGTCAGCTAGGCAAGCAAACCAAAAACTCTTTTAAATCTGTAAATAAGAGTGATTCTCCTAGAATCCTGTATCTATTACACTTGGACCTTTTTGGCCCAATAAATGTACAGAGTTTAGGAGGGAAGTATTACACCTTAGTAATTGTAGATGACTTCTCTAGGTTCAGTTGGGTTTTCTTTTTGAGAACTAAGTCTGATAACTTCAAAGCCCTTACAGACTTTCTACTATATGTGCAGACTGAGTACTCTACTCATGTGGCCTTGATCAGAAGTGATCATGGTACTGAGTTTGACTCTCTTCTCATGCAAGAATTCTGTGAGAGAGAAGGTATCAAACATAGCTTCTCAGCTCCTAGAACTCCTCAACAAAATGGGGTAGTTGAAAGGAAGAATAGAACACTCATTGAAGCTGCTAGCACATTGTTGGCAGATGCTAATATGCCTCTCTCCTATTGGGCAGAAGCTGTTAGTACAGCCAATTATGTCTTAAATAGAAGTTTGATACACAAACTTAAGTGTAAAACTCCTTATGAGTTGCTTAAAGGAAAGAAACCTAAAATTAATTATTTCAGAATTTTTGGTTGTGTTGTTTATATTCATAATAACAATAAAGAATATCTTAGGAAATTTGAAGCAAAAGCTTCAATGGGAATCATGCTTGGATATTCCCAAGTAAGCAAAGCTTATAGGGTTTATAACAAATCAACCTGTAAGATTGAAGAATCTGTGCATGTGTCTTTTGATGAGTCTCAGATGTTTTACAAGGAGAAAGAAAATTCTCCTTCCTCTAGTTCATTGCAGGTACCTGATGCTCCTCAAGAAATTCTTCAACTATCAACTCTTCAGATCACTGAATCAGACAGTGATGAAGACATTGCTGAAGCTGTTGTTGTACCACCAACAGTAGATCAAATTCCTCCTGAGGAATTAATCCCAACTGTTGCTGAAGATCACATCCCACCTGCTGATATTGTCACACTTAGAGATCACCCCACATCTCAAGTGATTGGAGACATATCAGCTGGTGTGCAAATAAGACACCAATTAAGACAGGATGTGATGCATGCTTGTTTCCTCTCACAGGTTGAGCCCCTCTCCTTTAAAGATGCAGAGCTAGATCCCCCCTGGATCATTGCTATGCAAGAGGAACTCAATCAGTTTGAGAGATGTAAAGTTTGGACTTTGGTTCCAAGACCTAAAGGCCAACTGATCATAGGCACCAAGTGGGTGTATAGAAACAAGTTGGATGTAAATGGAATTATAGTAAGGAATAAAGCAAGGCTTGTAGCTCAGGGCTACAGACAGGAGGAAGGTATAGATTATGACCAAACCTTTGCTCCTGTTGCAAGGCTAGAAGCAATAAGGATCTTCTTGGCCTATGCAGCCTACATGAAGTTTAAGGTGTTCCAAATGGATGTCAAAAGTGCATTCCTGAATGGTGAGCTTAAGGAAGAGGTGTTTGTTGAACAACCACCAGGGTTTGTTTCTTCAACTCAGCCCTCACATGTGTTTAAGTTACAGAAAGCTCTATATAGACTAAAGCAAGCTCCCAGAGCCTGGTATGAGACTCTAGCTAGTTTCCTTTTAGAGCACAACTTTTCTAGGGGAGTAGTTGATAGAACCCTTTTCGTCAAACATCACAAGGACACAATCCTGTTAGTTCAGGTGTATGTAGATGATATTATATTTGGCTCCACTGATCCCAAACTTTGCAAAAGGTTCTCTGACCTGATGCACTCTAAGTTTGAGATGAGTAGTATGGGTGTGCTGTCTTACTTTCTTGGTCTCCAAGTTAAGCAAGATGCTGATGGTATCTTCATCTCCCAATCCAAATATGCCAAGGAATTGGTAAAGAAATTTGGGATGGCTGATGCTTCAGCAATGCCTACACCTTTGGCTAATAATGTAGTTATTGATTCTGATGATCACGGCAAGCCAGTTGATCAAAAGAATTATAGGGCCATTGTTGGTTCCCTATTATATCTAACTGCAAGTAGGCCTGATATAATGTTTGCTACATGCCTTTGTGCTAGATTCCAGGTCAACCCCAAGGAATCTCATCTGGTTCTTCTAAAGAGAATCCTGAGATACCTGAAGGGATGTCCAGATCTAGGACTTTGGCACCCAGCTGAGTCAGAATTTGAATTAATTGGATATTCTGATTCTGATTATGCTGGTTGCAGAGTTGACAGGAAGAGCACCTCAGGAACTTGCCAGTTCCTGGGAGAGAGATTGGTCTCTTGGTTCTTTAAGAAGCAGGCTTCTGTCTCAACTTTAATTGCAGAGGCTGAATATATAGCAGCTGCTAGTTGTTGTTCACAGATCCTGTGGATTCAAAACCAGCTTGTGGATTATGGTTACTCACACAAGAACACCAAAATCATGTGTGATAGTACCAGTGCTATTTCAATTGCACAAAATCCAGTGCACCACTCTAGAACGAAGCACATTGAGATTCGGCACCATTTCCTGAGAGATTGTGTGGAAAAGAACAAGATTTGTCTTGAGTTCATATCCACTGAGTTTCAGAGAGGTGATATATTCACCAAGCCTTTAGATGAACAGAAGCATCTGTTCTTTTTAGTTCAATTAGGCATGATCAATGGACGAGACTAAGTGTGACTATATCTGCCTATGTTGAAACCTGCTTGAAGATCGTCGAACGATGATCGAAGATCGTCGAATGGATTAAGCCTATCGTCGACCTCTGGTTAATGATAGCTTATCTGTTTGAAGATTGTCGACCGGCGTTCGAAGATCGTCGAACAGGTCGAGCTTATCGTCGATCTCTGAACGACGACAGCTTGTTGTTTGAGAAGCCAGAAATAGTCGAACGATGGCTCGACTACTCTGCTTCTGAGCCGATCGTCGAACGGCCGTTCGACTATCGAGTCTAGTATCTTTTTAATAGATCGACTATCTCCGGTCTAATATAAAGCCGATAGTCGACCTAGGTTAAAAGATCTTTTGTTCTTTCGTCGACGGAGCGTGACTCTTCACATTCTGTCTTCCCGCTTGCGATTTTCTGCCGCTTCGTCCCCTTCGTCTTCGCCGTCCTTCTCGCGCTTTCTCCAGCAATCAATGGCGATTTCTCCCGCAGTGTTAGCAGTTGTAAAGTTCGATGCAGGCTTCAGTGTTGATTTCGACGCATTCAGTTGCTGCGAAGCAGGGATCGTGGAAGTTCTTCAGCTGTGCCGGGACCAAGGACTAGAGAGATTAATGTCTTCAAGGATTAAGTTAAATATACCTGAGATCAAGGAATGGGCTTTCACGTCATCCTCCACCGACGACTCGATGACTGGCACCATCGGCGGAGAAGAGGTAATCTTAACTCCGGCCGTTCTGACTGATATTTTTGGTTTGATAAATGGTGAAGAAGATTATGAGCAAGATGCTCAAGAATTTGGAAGAATGTTAGTTGAGCTGGGACATGCAGAGGGCATTCCCACGAAGCTGCTCAAGGTAAATTTCCCTTTCAAGATTAAGTTTCTTGCTGAGTTGGTCGGAAAAGTGCTCCTCGGTAAGCACTCTGCTCATGACAATATAACAAGGCAACAATTTGCACTGATGTGTGCAATTGTTAATCAGAAAAAGATTGATTGGGAAGGAGTAATGTTTGATTTGATCAGGAAAAAGAATAGTAAGAAGGAAGTTACCCTCGGAAGGGTTATTGGAATTTTCCTGAAGGAAAAATATCCCCAGCTGCTGGGTTCAACCGCAACAACAATAAATGCAAGCAAGAAGATGGATCCAAACCTGTTCTCCAAGTGGAAGAGAACCTTTGTGAAACCCGCTCTCACAGGGGTTGCTCCAGCGACATCTGAGAGCACCAGGACTGATTCGGTCGCTCCTCACCCTGTAGAAGCTGGCTCAGCTCTTTCCCTTCCCTCTTCTTCTGCTATGCAGTCTGCCTCAGTTGAAGTTCCATTAACTTCAGCTGAAGTACGACTTTCCCCTTCTCCTGTTAGAGAAACAACCACGGTTGTTCTCCCTTCCCCTCCAGCATCTCCTCTTCCTTCTCATCAGGCTAGGATATCTGCTCCTAGTTTTGATTTGTTAGGATCTGAGAGGATTCCAACACCTCCTCAGTCTCCCATTCATTCTCCAGTTAATATTCCTATTAACTCTCCAGCTCCATCTCCAATTCAATCCCCAGTCCACACCATTCTTCATCCCAGCACTACAACCATATCTGCTGCATCTCCATCCACTGCACCTCCATCTTCTTTTGAGATTACCCCTGAACTCATCTCCCGCATTGTGGAGTTGATTACCCCTTCAATCAAAATTATGATTGAAGAGGCAATCGCTCCACTTGCCTCCTCCATTGATACCTTAACTGCTACCATCAAATCACTTTCCAAATCTGCTGAGCCCTCTTCCTCAAGGGGCCTGGTTTCAGTTTCCACTGAAATCAGGCAGGGGGAGATGTTCTGTGAAGATGCCTCAGAGCCTCCTGCCTCCCTTCCTGCAGTAACAGATACTGTGATGACAGTTCAAGTAGTGTCTGCTCCAGCTGAAAAAGAATCAGCCTCTGTGTTATCGGAAAAGGAAATATCTGATGCTATTATGTTATCTGAATTTGTTGTGAAAGTTTGCTTGGAAGATCTCACCTCTCCCGTAATTGCAAATTTCCTAGAAGGGATTATTACATCCTACCTAGATGAGTCTTGGGAGTTGGTCAAATATGAAGGTAATTCACTCATTCGCTTTATTGACGAGTCAATTAATTTGCTAGCTAGTGAATACCTAGAAGGAATGATTATTGCTTATTTAGCAGATCTGTGTTCATAATACTACAGATTATATTAGAGAAGATTTAGCTGCTCAGATCATAGTAATTGTTTTAGAAGCTGCCCCAAATGTTCCTGATATTCAAGCAGATCCAGAACTGGATTCATTTTTAGATGATAGAGAAGATGAGTCTGAAAAATAAGATGAAATCAAAGATGACAATCCTGTTCTGAGTGTGGAAGAAGAAAAAGCAAGAGCTGCCTGGAATCAAAGAGTACAAGATTCTTTAAAAGAGAAAAAAAAAGAGTTGCAAGTTGAAAAGTCAACTATTTGGGATGATTCACCAGGGTTGGATTTAGATTTCCTTCTGGCTCAGGATGCCATTGAAGAGGAAAGAGAGAAATCAGCTCTGAAGTTAAAAGAAAAGGCTGTTTCTGAAGCCTATGATGTAAGATCCGCCTTTTTCCTTTTTGAAGGCATCCCGGATCTTATGCCCAGAACCGCCGCCTTACGGTGACACTAACTCCTAAGTTAGTCGACACCGTAAGACGCCGATTCTGCCGGCTATTACGATCATTTTTCACTAGAGATGCGGAAGTAAAAGTGTATAAACAACCCAATACACATGTCCACAGAAGTCACAGAGCATATCATATATATGGAAATGAAAAGCTACTACAGTCCAAAAATGAGTACAAAAGTGAAATAGGGCTTATGCCCATATACATCAATAGATATCAAACTCTCTCTCACAAAACAGAAAGCTGTAAACTAGCTATCCACTACATCTCCTCCCACCTGAGGACGTACGGTAGTAGTGTCTGGTGGTGGTGGTAGCTGCTCCTCATGCCCTGCCTCCTCGAACTCCTAAAAAGGGGGAGTCAACGTATGTTAGTCAAAAAGACTAAGTCGTATCCTCAACACCTCCTCCTGTCGCTCTTAGGCACCGGATGGAAGGAGGATGCGGAGGACAACAAGGGGTAGCAAAGTGGAAGCAGGTGACATTTCTATCTAGCAGGAGTAAGTAAAATCTAGCAGTTCTATATATAATCTAGCAGTTCTATATAAAGTGCAAGTAAGTAAAGACAGTGCAGAAAGAAAAGGACTGCAGTAAAAAGATAGAACTGAAAGTAAATGCAGTACAGAAAGGAAAGTACGCTACTGCTACTCCTACTCCTATCAATATCACAGAAGTACCCTAACTTATATGAACGCCCATACGAACTTATAAGTTAGGGTTTCCAAAAGTAACTTATCATATAAACCGCCCATACAATTTATATGATAAGGATCTATGAAGCGTATGTCCTAATGGATGAATGTATGTTATGATGAGTATGTTAAACATGCAAGTGCAACACACACACACGACTCTGTGATCATAGACCTTTAGTTCCCTCTTTTTGAGAGCTTGCATCACTCTCGGGTACTACCGTTGCGGCTACGGCAACAGTGGAGCGGGCTCTCCACTTCTAGGTGGGTATAAGCACTACCAGACCTAGACCCCTCTCATACACCTCTGTACACGTCCTAGGTGCACTCTAGAGTTTTGCGTACGTATTTTGCTGACTACCCGTCAGTCTTGTAGGTCGAGTGTACGTCTTCGGGGATTCCGCAGTATTATATATTTAGCATACTGGCCCCTCCACCCGTACCCCTCGCCCGAGTCATCGTACTGCCATCGGTGCATCGACTGGCCAGTCCCGCCTGACTCGCCACTAATTTTATGCACATGCAAGGTGTTAATCTGAGCTTCCTGCTCGTATTGATATTGCTAACACATTCCCTCCAATCCCATTTGGGTGAGCAAGTGCTTGTATCCCTCCAACCTTATGAAACAGGTGAGCAAGCCACTCGTATCCCTCCAACCCGGTTAGGATGAGCTCATTACTTGTATCCCTCCAACCTTGTGAAATAGGTGAGCAAGTAACCCATATGATGTTTCCAACCTTATTTAACCGGCGAACCTATCGCGTAGAACTCCAAGCCTATTAGACTACTCTTGTCTAAGGTTTATTATACATAGTGATTTAGAGTGAATCCCAGGACTGCCCAAGGCATGCCCCGTGAGGGGGTCTCGAGAGCACTAGGAACCAAGACGGGCATGAAACCCGAAGTTCCCTTTCGCAAGGATAATTAGTTTTAGTTGATGTTTACCCGTTACCCACGATTCTCCTTTAGTGTTACTCCTTAGTAGCCTAATGACTTATGGTATTAATCGGAAGTCGAGGGTCTCCCGTCGGACTCCATTATGCCTATTATAAAGTGATTTGCACTCTATCACTCGTTGCTATACTTAGGAAGCTATCAACACCACCCGGGTTTATTCCCAATTTCCACGACTATCCCATTTTTCATTCTATCTCCCGGTGGTCCTAGTAGAGTAAACCTACTTATTCTAAATGTAGCCCCAGACCTAATACCACCCTGCCATTTCCAAATTACACTACCATCCCCATCGTTCTGTTCATTAATCTAGGGTGGTATTATCTAGATAGGTATTTACGTACGACGCTTCTATCGAGACTGAGCGACTAGGGTAAGATGACCTAACTAATGATCACTTGAATGAACTTCCAAATGCAATGTATTGTGTTTAATCACATGAGACTGTTATAGATATGATACATCGATTTATTCAATATTTATTCTCCACCAGAATCAGTCAATTATTGTTAAGGGTAAAATTGTCATTTTCTCGTATACATATAAATTAAATCTTCAATTTATCAAGTCGTATCTCAAGGGCTCGAATATGTCTCCCATGAGTTTAAATAATATCATTAGGGTTTTGTAAATCTTCTAAACCCTAGTTTGATTCATTTTAGAAAATGCTTAAGTGTTCACCAAATTCTCAAAATTGTCAAATTCACTAAGTGTGGGATTTTTGCTCCCCAAAAATCCCGACTAATTTAGGGTTTGAAATTATACCCTACTGGTCTACTAAATCAGGGGGTGTGCATTTTAAATGCACCCATTAGTCAAATATCAAAACAAGTTTTACATTTGCTATTTGCACCCCGAGCCTAAGTAGTTCAATTCTTGCATGTGGGACTTTCCCAACATGACTTGTTCCAATTTCATAGAAATTTCTACCACTGGTCTATATGGTCCCTAATGGTCATCCACCAAAATTTGGGGCCATTTGGAGTTAGCTAACTCCAAGAATCACCTAGTTAAGCCCTAGGGGTATTTTGGTAATTTCCCCATATTTTATTTCCCAATCAAGCCCATTTTTGGGCAGGGCCTGAATATGCCCTAATTATACCTCTGACCAAAATCTCAGGTCAAGGGGGCTTCTGGTTTGGCTTGGGCAGCCATTTGAAATTCTGCAAAATTGCTATTTGCAGCCCAAGTCAAATATTATTTCTCAAACATGCAAGTGAGATTCCTCATCATTCAGTGCATCAATTTAGCCCAAATTTTAACCATGGGTCTAATATACCCATGGGAGGGTGCCACCAAAATTTGGGGCCATTTGGAGTTAGGAAACTCCAAAAATCACATTTATTTACTTTTGGGTATTTTTGTAAAAACTATAGCAAAATGTTCCCCAAAAATTCTGATTTTTGGGGAGGACCTAGATTTGACTAAATGGGCCACATGCCCAAAATCTCAGTCCATTTGGACTTAGGGTTTGAGCAGGGCATCAGTTTTAGTTTCTGCCCTAGTTAGGGGGCAGTCCTAGCAAAACAGCCCTACAGGGCAGCCTACTGGTCCAAAACCTATGATTTCTGTGGAATTTTAAAGTTAACTCATCTACCTAAATATTTCATTCAGGGTCCATTCTAAGGAGGGGCCTCTAAGTACCTCATAAACAACATGCAAAATAACTGTTACCATGTGACAATATTTCATTTATACATAAAATTAATGATGCAGAATTAATATTAAAATTTCTGCACAAATCTAGAAGCCAATCAAACGGCCCTGGCTTATCTTCCCCATGCACATGCATGCAGGCCAACCCGTGCAGGCCATTCTTGCGGGGCCATTTCCGGCCATCGCCGGCGGCGGGGCCTCCGGCCAAGTCATCCCCCGGCCTCACGGTGGTCGGGGCTTGAACTGGCCGGCGACTGGGCGGCAGAGAGCGGCGGACGGCGGCGGCGCAACCAAGCCGAAAAGCTCCCAGGCCGCCATTTTTACACAGATTTTTGAGCTTTTGATTCCTAACGTCGGGCTCGTTTGAGCTCGACCTCTAGCCTAGTTGATCTAGGATTCTAGTACACTCGGAGGGGAAGGGATACGGACCTGTGGTGGCGGCTGAGGCCGAGGGTGGCGGCGGTTTCCCAAGGCATGAAAATTCCGGCGATCTCCTCTTTGGATAGCCATGGCAGCAGGTGATCTCTCTTTCTCTCTCTCTCTGGGGTAGGGTCAAAGTGGGAATGAGGGAGAGTAGGTGGTTTGGGCTGAGTTAAGTATGGGGAGGCGATTTCACCAAGGTGGAGGCGGATTCACCAAGGCTAGGGCTCGGGTTGGTGTGTGTGGCCGGCTAGGTTGCTTGGGAGTGGGCCCCACTACTCCAGCTGGGTTAAATAGACCCTAATGGGTCGGGTTCCAAGGTTAGGGGCTGAGTTGGTGAGTGGAGAGAGGGGGATTGGTTCACACACATGGAATAGGCTAGGTTGGGCTTGGGTTGGGTTTAGGCTTGACCCAAGGCTGCATGTTGGGGTTCCTACACCTCCTAATACCCATGCATGGTCAGCCAACCCATCATGGGTTGGTGGGATGAGCCCAAATGGTCCAAACCCCTTTCTTAGCATCTTCTCTCTCCTACTCTTCCTCTTTTCTCTCTCCTAAGTGTTCTCCCAAAAGTACTATTGCAAGACCCTATTTTTCTCTCCCCTAGGGTTTATAAGGTCACTTTAGGCCCACATGATGAACTTTGGTTGATTTGGGTGGACCCAACCTAGTGAAATGGGCTAGGGCACCATTTTCACTATTTAGGTCAACATGTTGACTTGACCCAACATGGGTCAACTAGTTGACCCCATGGCCTACCTTGGGGTCCACTTAGATTGTATTTAGGGTTAGGGCAATGTGGTGGGGTCATGGTGTGGCTTGGGTTTGTATTTAGCCTAGTTTGACCTAGGTTGACTTGGGCCCCATAGTGGGCCCACATGGTCTAAATCCTCCTCCTAGGGTCAAACCTAGCTAAACCCTAGCATCCACCACATGTCTAACCCAAATCTAAGTCATTTGAAATTTGGGATGTTACAAACCCTATAAACAAAAAAAATAATTTCGTCCCCGAAATTTAAGTTCGGGCTACGGGGTTTCTACGACAAGCTTATAAAAGATTCGAAACGTAACTAGAAGGAAAATATAAAACTAAGTTGTACCTGAGGAGAATAGCTCCGGGTGTCGTTCCATCATGAGATCCCTCGGCTCCCAGGTGTGCTCCTCCCGTCCGTGGTTGGACCACAACACCTTCACTAGAGGGACCTTCTTTTTCCGCAACACTCGGACGGCGGTATCGTCGATCCGGACCGGCTCTAAACGAACTGATCGATCTGGTGCTACTGGCCCGTCGGTAGTAGAAATATGCTGCTCAGGGCGAAGGAGTGCTCGTCGTAGGGAGGAGACGTGAAAGACGTCGTGCAGAGTTCCCAACTCTATCGGTAGCTGCAGTCGGTAAGCCAAGGGGCCGATCCGCTCCAGGATCAAGTAAGGCCCCATATATCTCGGACTGAGCTTCTTGTGCCTCCGCACCCGGGAAACACCGTGCACTGGACGTATCTTCAAGAAAACCCTGTCTCCCACCTGGAACTCCACCTTACGATGCCGCGCATCGTAATACTTCGCCTGTCTACTCTGGGCCTCCAACATCCGATCTCTGACCAGACGTATCTGAGCCTCCGTGTCCTCGACATACTCTGAACCGTGAGCTCGTGTATCCTCATCTTGTACCCATGATAGAGGTGTCCGACACCTCCTCCCATATAGTACCTCGTAAGGAGCCATCCCAATGCTTGCCTGGTGACTGTTGTTATAAGAAAACTCAATCAATGGCAACAGTCGCTCCCAGGTCTTCCCCGTATCCAAAATACAAAGACGCAGCAGATCCTCCATAGTCCTGTTGGTCCGCTCTGTCTGACCGTCGGTCTATGGATGGAAGGCAGTGCTGAAAGAGAGCTGCGAACCTAAGTAAGCATGCACTGCCCTCCACTCCCTAGGAGTGAATCGACCGTCACGATCCGAGACAATCGTCCTGGGGACGCCGTGGTATCTAACGAACTGCTCCACAAACAATCTCACCAATACGGTAACTGGGGCGTCCTTCCGGATCGGTATGAATCTGGCTACCTTGGTCAATCTATCAACGATGACCCAAATGGAATCGTGCCCAGAGTGGGAGCGAGGCAACCCATGCACAAAATCCATAGCAATATCCTCAAACTTCCACTCTGGCACCGGTAATGGCTGTAATAACCCTCCTGGGCTCTTGCATTCAGCTTTCACTAGCTGACATGCCTCGCAGTGTGTAATATAATGTATGATCTCCCTCTTCATCCCGGGCCAGTACATGCTCTTCCGTAAATCAGCCGACATCTTGGTGATACCGGGGTGCACTGAGTACTGTGATTTGTGCGACTCCCTGAGTATGTCCTCCCGGATACCACCTCCTGCGGGTATATATATACGGCCACGGAAATGAACGAGGTCGTCGCGTAGCGTGTAATCCTCTGCCTTGCCCTCAGCTAGGGCTCTGAATATCGGCTCTAAATCTGCATCCTGCCTCTGATGCGCCCTGATGCGCTCCCGAATGTCACAATCACTAATCAGGGAGTTCAGATACTCCCGGTACAGCTCTGGCTCAGTCTCTGACACCACAGTAATGTGCATGTCCTCCATCAATTAACAATCAGAATATTTCTCAATCGCAATTTAGATTGTAGTCCCTTACAACCTCGATCACTCAAAATATATATAATTCAACGATCTCGTAAGTAGAAGTCTCTTCTATTCACGTCCCCTTTGATTATTACTTATCCACCAACGTGAACTTATGGTCACCAAAAGAGAATTCAGGCACACTAGACCAACACTATTATGTATATTAGCTAACCCATCTTCCGAGATCATGGTGTGATGAAAAATTATCAATTTGCTTTTCCCCAAATTTAAGACCTATCACAACTCAACCTAAAAGTAATACATAATTCATAGTGTGTTCACCTTTTGAGCATACATCAAGCGATCATTATTGATATTGATGTTCGTACAAATTTCTCCCAATCGCTTTTCACACGTAGTATAAATTCATAGCTTTACGAGTGTATCTTTTCAAAAATGGTGGGGTCTAGCACAAATCGATTTCGGCATAAAGAGAATCTTATTAATCACTAATTACTTCTCGTGTGGTTTCTCCGTATACGCCTTTGATAGTCAAGAACTATATATCATTGTCATGAATCCTCCTAACAGTGATTATAATGGTATCAACGTATATATCTCGGTTCTCAACGCTATCATAATTAATGGGCATATATATGTGTACAATTTTAACTCATCATCCACCCCTTTTTCAATTTATTGAGTCCTTACATTTCAAATTGTCATGCCACAAGAAATTAATCTTATCTACCAAAATATTATCTTATTTCAATTCTTAAGTTCCAAAATAATGACTTTTGCTTAATTGAGTCATTCAAGGTTATAGTTCATCATTATGATCAAGTAATCGACTATATCACGTAAGCGTGGGTAGTACTGATATTTCATCATTGTGTTTAATTCTCCAAATCTCAGCCCCTTTTAGGATCAAATAAGGTAGTACTAAATCATGCATAACCATGGTAAAGCTTAATTATTATATCCTAAACACAAGATGTTATCTTATCAAGATTTCTGATTATAACTTAAACTATCTCTCAAGTATAATGATAAGTAGACCATTCAAATTGAAAAGGATTGATTCTTTGAGGGAACGCACCATCTATAAATCATCATCGAACACTTTTGTTTTGGTTCCTGAGATCATCAGAGTCACATCCACAAGATTATTCTTAGAGTATACATCCTTCAATTAAGTAAGATTCTTCACTTGATTCTCCGTTTGCTGGGGCTACGATACTCTCATTATTATAGACATAATCGTTTAGATATTCAACATTTTCACGTTATGGACTCTCATCCTATAATAGTTAAGAGTTGCGATCATTCCTTCATATTAACATGAAGTTACTTTGTCCTAATATGTATGTTTCCGACCTAATGACTTGTGTATGTCAAGTAGGCACAGGTAGCAATGATCGATTGTTGTGTTTACTTCTTCCAACCTGTAACTATCAAAGTCACTTTCCTAAGAGCCTTAACTGTGCAAAAACCTTTTTGATTATTCTTCTTACTTGAACGCATCTTCAATTCGCACTGATCCTTCCCATGGTATATCTGAGTTCCTTAATTATGTGTTACAATGATCAATTCGAGGTGTTAGAGCATCTCGGAACATACTTGTGGAGGCGATAATCAATCAACCCTTAATTGTATGTAAATCTGTCTACAACTCATACTGGTCCAAATTTGATCCTTGAACACAATTTCTTCGGTTTCACGTGTATGTGTAAATGACTTATACCGTGTCAGTATTAAGGAAGATCACGAGTGCTCATTAGAATGTGGACTAAGTAGTTACTTAGTTCCTTAAATTCGAAATTGGGAAACTTATTGAAGTCTTATACGGTCTCCCCTAGTTTCAAGGTCATATATACACATCACTAAGCCACTCTTTATATATCTTTCAAGGAATTAAACTTAATGTTCTCCTTGTTCACTCACACATATGGTCTTGGAGTAATTATGAGGGTGGAAAGTCATTCTCGAAGCATTCTACTTTCCTATTTCACTCGTGAATTGGTTGTGTTCACAACTTGTCGTTAATAGTCTATACTATTTAAGATAAATAAATAGTGTGAAATTCTTCAAGAGTCTTAACCTTCTAGGAAGGATTGATCATCATACCGATCATGTATATACAAACCCACAACTTTACTTGAGCGATCCTTGAATAAGCCAAGTTTTTAGATCACTACGCTTGCGACCCATGTTTTATGAGAAGGGCTTAAAGAATTTCGAGTCGCTATCAATTTAACCCTATAAACAAAAGGTTAAGCCCCCATATATTTTGGTTAATTTCCTTTAACATTCACAATGTAGTCCTCATGTACATGCCTTAATCATTAGGGCTAACAATCTTTGGCATGGATTTCCACTTCAATTGATATGTTTTTTATTTTAGGTCTTCAAGGTTACCATACGACAATCTGTTCAAGGTCAACACGTGACCAAACCAGGAAGTGTCACTTCTAAAATTTGAATTCTTATTCGATCTTTGGTATTTATCATCATGATTGTCTTGACGTAATCCAGTCATCAGTACTAGGATTAAGCTTATGAGTACCCTACTGTTCTACTAATAAACTTATGCGCCAACTTCTCCTCGAAGCGGTCCTATCAATTTGAGTAAGAATTGGTAACATCACTCGATATGCAGAGTAGGGACATCGACGTTTAAGCCTTAAGTAGGGATTCTGGCGTTAAGATCTTTCTTTAATCGATTTGGTTATCCTCGTACCTCAACTAATCTATATCTTATGTCGATCTTCGGCCTTAGGTACGACACAAAATCCTCTTGGTAAGTCAAACTAGGGTGGTGTCCTAGTTGGATTGGCCTAACTCATTGCTTAAAATGGACTGTTTTATGTGACTTTTTACACATGGGCACACCATTGCTTCCGCTGAATAGTTTGTCCGCAAACTACTCTCGAGCGGGGTGTTCCAGTGTTGTGGACTTCTTTCTCTAATGATCGTATTTTTGCTCTGATACCAGTTTGTAAGATCCGCCTTTTTCCTTTTTGAAGGCATCCCGGATCTTATGGCCAGAACCGCCGCCTTACGGTGACACTAACTCCTGAGTTAGTCGACACCGTAAGACGCCGATTCTGCCGGCTATTACGATCATTTTTCACTAGAGATGCTGTAACATCCCATTTCCGGCTAGACCCCTAGGAGTCAGTTGGTTGTGGTAGAACCCTAGGGAGCCCAAAACTTGAAATAAATCGACTAAGGAATCGGCTCACGGGTTGGTCACGCCCGTGACCCGCCTTGTCACGCCCGTGACAAAGTGCGTGACACGCTCGACGATCGTCGAACCCCAATCCGACGATCGTCGAACCAAATTTGACCACACTGCCCGTCACGCCCGTGACATAGGGCATGACCATGACCGTCGACTTCAGGTCGACGGTCATCGACCCAAAATTGACCACACGCCATGTCACGCCCGTGACTTGCATTGTCACGCCCATGACAGTGGGCGTGACCGCGCTCGACGATCGTCGATTTCAGTTCGACGATCGTCGACCCAGAACTAGTCATCAGGCATGTCACACCCGTGACCCGCATTGTCACGCCCGTGACATTGGGCGTGACCACGCTCGACGATCGTCGATTTCAGCTCGACGATCGTCGACCAGAATTAGTCACCAGGCCCGTCACGCCCGTGACCCAAGTGTCACGCCCGTGTCCACCCTTCGACGATCGTCGATCTCAGTTCGACGATCGTCGAACCCAGAACTGCTAACCGGGCCTGTCACGCCCGTGACCTATGTGTCACGCCCGTGACCAAGGCCGAAACGTCAGCCAGACTTTAAATTTCGGTAACCGACATCTTAATCAACTCTGATTATGGAACGAAGAGCAGAAATATTTATTAGCCGTTTCTGTCCTTAATTATTTAATAGAACAAGGAAATGGGGTCCAATAGGTACTCGCCACCTGGCAAACGTCTCTTCGTTTCCAGCAATTAAACTCCCTGCATCATAACCGAAACGTTGATGAGTTAATGGTCGGAACGTTTCAACCTTTCCCCTCCCTCCTTTCTTCCCTTTAAAAAGGCCCCTTAGGCTCAAGGATGAAGTTTCCAAGCCCTTACCTGAAGTTTCGAGCCTCCTACTGTGCTGTAGAAGAATTTCCGACGACGCCACCACCGCGCCATGACAGTCCAACGTCCATCTCGCCGTCAAACCATGAATAAGGTCCTCCTCTACTCTTTCTTCTATGGATAGATCTTAGAACTCATTAGGAGAGATATCGGGCTCAAAAGAGCCGGATCGGGTGAGCGTTTCCATGTTTTTCCGAAATTTGCATGGTGGCGGGTTCGCCGGAAACCGCCTCTCCGGCGGCCGTGCCGCCGCCCGACGGTAGCCCTCACCTCAACAGAGGTGGTGGTGGTGGTGGCCGGCCAGGGAGATGGCTGGATGGCCGGGAAATAGCTTTGGAAAAGCTACAGGAAAAATGAATTTTTAGGCTTCTGGTTTCGGGTTGTTGAAGAAGATGAACAGTGCCATGAGGATTAAATTCTGTTTTTAAAGAGATTTCTGAATGAAAATATCTATCACCTTAGATAATTTGGGAAAAATACCTAGAGGCTCCTACAGGAAAAATAACCAACAAAGGAAATGTAGCCCTTGAAGTCTACTTTAATTTAAAATTAATTTTACTCAATTTGGAATCGTGGTTAGACCACAGCACCCTTTTTGGTGAGGTCTATCCAGAGGGCTTCCTTGACCTTAGAAAAATTCCCCACTCCAATCCAGTCGTCCAAACGACTTGAAATTTGGGATGTGGTCTAATCTTACATATATCTAGGTGCTATCCAAAAATGAGAATTTTTGGAGAATATTTGTCTATAGTTTTTAGAAAAATTCAATAATCCTAGCCGAATTTAATTCGATAGTTAAATAATTTCCAAACCCTCCCAAATTTTGGTGAGTGGTCCCTGGGTTCACTTTAAGGTTCTGTATAATTTTTCATCTCATTTGGAGATGGTTTGGATCAGAAATGATCAACCCTAAGTTTTGCCCTAATAAGGGGTCTTAGGTTAAAGGTGTATTTTTGAGATTTGAGTGGTCAAATCACCTCAACAGAGGCTGAGATTTTTACCGCTGGCTAGTAATACTCTCTAGCACCACCTCATGGAGTTTGAGGTGGATCGGGGTAAGCTTACCCTAAGGACCAAGGCCAATCCCTAAGGATGGATCTTGGAGGTTTGTGAAGGTCATGTGGTCAAATGACTTTGGATTGACCCGAGATTGGGTGAAGAGAACCATAGGGCTAATATAGTTCTCTGGATGAAATCTTAGTAGATTTGGAGACCGTTAGGATACCTAAAAATCTAACCCTAGTTTAGGGCGCAAAACTTGTAGAGATAGGAAATGACACCAAATCACATTGAAAAGTGATGAGAATTGGGTAGAGTGAATTATAGGGATGGTACAAGCTCTGGATATTTTTCTATGAATTTTATGACCATTATTTTGGATACTTCCTTTAATGATTTAGTAGTTGTATGATTTGCTTAGAAAATTTATTATGAAGTGCACACTTCCTGGAAATTGATGAAATTTAGGCAGAGAACCTTTATTATGATTTCAAAACTCTGTGAATTTTTACGGGATTTTTAGAAGCTTAATTCTAGGGCTTGCTTTATTAAGTATTGTTTATCATGGATATTGGATTAAATCTATTTTGGTGCTTAGCAAGCTGATAAAATTATGATTCTCTGCACAATGACCTTTTCTATATCATACTATTAATCAGTAATTTTTCCATAATTTTATGAAGAGTAATTTCAGTACTTCCTTCTTTACATGAGAATAATGGGATTATAATGGATAAATTAATTAGAGGCAAATATCTTTTGAAAAATCCTGCAAATTAGTATTTGATGATACCTTACTGTTATTTAGTGATCACAATTTTTGGGTGGCCATAACTTAAGAATATCATGTAGTTCATGTTAAAATTACCCATGGCCAATCTTTGGGAAAAATAAAATAAATATCAGATTAATTAGGAAAATTACAAGTTTCTGGATTTAGACAAATTATGATATGGTAGACCTCCAGTAAATATTATAGGAGATTTGGAAGATAATTAGGTGTACCTCCACTTGTGTATCTCATATAGCTTAGGATGGTCTGCATATAGTAAGCCATGGAGTTTTGGTAGTTGATGGTTGGTAGGGCAAATTAAGATTGAGGTCATCATTGGAAGTCAGGATAAGTAGAGTGTGAGACTGGTTAGGATAAGGGAGTACGGGAACGACGAAAGATCGTCCCTCCCGGGAAGAAGAGGAAGAGTCTTAATACGCTAGGGTTAGATTCATTATAACATTAAAAGGGGATTGGGTAAGGGGTAGACAACCAATAATAATAAGTGCCTTGCGAAAGGGAACTTCGGGCCGTAATGCACCGTCTTGGTTCCTAGTGCCCCTTGAGAGCCCTTCACGGGGTATACCGGGGGCAGTCCTGGGCTAACGTAAACCATAGGAGTAATAAATTAAAAGAGCAACTAGTATAACTAGGATTGCACACACTCACTCCCGGTAGCTAGGAAAGTAGAATTATAGGATTACTTGCCATCAGACAGTAGCTCTGAAGGTAGATGCACGGACATTACTGTCCGGGGGGCCGCGGGCTCGAGGGTTGGAGTACGGAGAAAGGTGGTGGGTCATCGGTACTAGGCGATCGATCACACCGACAGCGGTACGATGACTCGGAGAAAAGTCTGGAGGGTACATCCAGCAGCAGTACGCGGATACTCTAGGTTGTGTTCTTCTAGGGGCGTACGGAAGGGCTAGGCCTGGTAGTGTGGTTACCCGCCTAGGAGTGGGGGGCCCGACCCACTGTCTCCGTTTGCCACTACGGAGGTTCCTGGGGGTGAAGCTAGCCTCCCGAACAGGGGGAACTAAAGGTCTGTGCGCATAGAGTCGTGTGCGTGGGTTGCACTTGCATGAATCATGGCATAGCATATCACTACACACATATTTGCATACAACCGACACCCCAACGTATAAATCGGTATGGGACTTTTTATACGATGGGAGCCTTGCAGAAGATCCATTAACTTATAAGTTTGTATGGGCATTCATATAAGTTAAGGTTACATACTTATTTACTTGATGCTTACTTACTATTCTCTAGCTGTCTTTTATATAAATTGCTTCTTATTAATTGTTCTACCTATTACAACATTTAAACTGTTCACCTATTATAACTTGCTAGCATAGGTCCGCTGTCACCTGTTTATTTGGTTTAATCTCCACCTTCATGTCCTCCCCTTTTCTTCCTCTCCGCTCGGTACCTAGGAGCCATGGGGGAAGGGGTAGGGGATGATAGGGCTTAGTCTTTATGACTAATGGTTTTCGAACCACAACATTGTAGGTGTACCATTTGGAAGGGTCACGGCTTTTGCAGTTCCTGACAGAGTCGACCCCGCGACCGTGTTACCATTATCACCAGCCGGGACATACACGGGTCGAATGCCCCTTGATGGGTGGGACTCCACCAGCTCAGCAACCAGGAGGCCGAAGACGTAGACGTAGACGTGGATCGCGAGGCGGCGACGGCAGGCCGAAAAGGAAGAAGCACCCAGAGATGCAGCAACAGCGGAGTACAGAGTCGGTGGAGATGGGCCAGTCCAGCTTGGGTGCTCTCAGTTCAGTGACAGTTACGGTGACGCTTAGTTTTAGCTTGGCTTCCGCGAGTGACTTGTAGTGAGGATATGATGTACCGGGCGTAAGCCCGTATTTATAGTACTCTGATATTCTGTGGACACTCCCTTCGTGGAGATTTATATTTATACATGTGATATTCTCTTTTGGTGGACTTGCCTCTCTCTTGCTTGCTACTTATTGTGATCGAAAAGGCCGGCAGAATCGGCGCGCTGTAGTGACGACCTTCCCGGGTGCGAAGGTGTCACCACAAAGCGGCGGTTCTGGGCATAAGACCCCGGGTTTGAAAAAGAAAAAAAAAGGGGGTCTTACAAGTGGTATCAGAGGCGAACATCGATCAGAAGAAAGTAGCAATCCACTAACCCTGGGTCACCCCCGCTCGAGTTTAGTTTGGGGACAAACTAAGCAGCGGAAGCAGTGGTGTGCCCATATGGGGAATCACATGTAAATTGTCCACTTTCCAACCATTCCATTTATACATTAGATAACAATTGGGATTCTTCTTTGTAGCCTGCGGCAAACCCTGTCCCCAGCAGGGAGCACCTCCGGTTGCAAAGACCTCTTCTTGTAATTCTCTAGTCAATAGGTTAGACTCAACCGCTAGGATACGAGACTAACCCGACAACTTATACTGTGCCCTAGTCCGTAACAGACCTTAAGTATGAATTTGGTTAAGTAAGGAAATACCTAAGGAGAATAAAGGAGGAGTTTAGCAAGAGAATGACTACCAAAGACATAAACTCAGGTGTCCCTACTATCCCAATCAAGGATTACTCAAACTGTCAGGACGGCCATAAGGAGAATTGAGGCCAATAATACATTAGCAGAATGGTAGAAGACAAGTAGTCTTAACCCTCATACCGGTAATAAGACTACTCGGAGACAACCACCAAGACAAACACCGAGGGTCGGATAGGAATTCAAGTTCGGAAGATACCCGTTTGGGACTAGAAACATTTTTGACCGAGATAAGGTTGTCATAAATGTGACTCAGAGAATTTCATGTATGAAGTATATCAACAAGTTTCAGGTTGGAACCCTAAGTCGAAGATTGATGCCCTAGGATTGTGCGCCCAGCTAGGACAGATGTAACAGAGTAATATCAAAGATACTTAGCCCAAGTTAGGTGGGGGCTTATCTTTTGTTTATTGGGGGCTAAATTTTTGTTTATTGGGCAAATAGGATTGACTTAGGTTTTCTCAGCCCGAATTTAGGAATAGTGAGATTGAATTTGACATAATTCGACGATGTTCGGGCAAAGATAAGACTAGATCGCTATGTTCTATCATCGGAAGTACGATCACTCTAGAAAACTACACGATGTGAGCAGACAATATATTGAAAGACGGATACCTTAAATATAACCCGTAAGGATGAATTGATTGATTTCGGGCGTACTCGAAGGAGTAGGACAATCATCATGTGGAGATTTTATAGATCTGTTGCCTACTCACACAAATGAGAAATTAAATTACCGGAAGTGTGGTGTATCTCAGAACGTCTACCCCCTGGAGCGAATAAAAGTGTCATGGATTTTGTGATGCACGGTAAGGTCCTTCGGTTGTTGAAGGCTAAGTGAAATAATTTTGGGAAACTATTACAGCCACAGCCCGAGATATAATAGAAGTACGAAGGTATAATTGGAGATTTCATGCACCGGATTCGTCGTCCCCACCCCAGGCACAATATTAAAGGGAGTGTCAAGGATAGACTGGACGAGGTAGTTGGCGTCACCTCGACCCGAAAGAAAACTCTTGAGAATGTTTCATAAGAATGGTGAGCAGCTGTTCGTTAGCACGGGGTGCCCAAGACGATTGTGTTGAATCGGTCAGTCAACTTGGAGCCTATCAAGATCGATGACACGACAATGCGGGTCTTGCGATGGAAGAAGGTTCCGTTAGTCAGGGTTCTGTGGAACAAGCAAGGACAGGAGGAGCATACATGGGAGCCACAGGACTTGATGCGACAGAAGTATCCAGAACTTTTCAGTCATGTATACCTCAAAACCACTCTGGACAACCAATCTGTGTTCCTGTTTTAAACCAGTAGGACTGAAATTTTCAAGGATAGGGGCTGATCTTTTGTTTATTGGGGTGTATATACCTAGTTAGGTGGGCGAATTAAACCTTAGATTCGAAATCGCACAAGCAAACGTAACGTAGGGAGGTAATCATTCGGTTCTCATGGGATGTTACAAGTTTATTTTTCCCGATTTGAGTCCCGTAGGCTTAACCTTGATTTCGGGGACGAAATCTTTGTTTTGTTTATTGGGATTTGTAACATCCCATTTCCGGCTAGACCCCTAGGAGTCAGTTGGTTGTGGTAGAACCCTAGGGAGCCCAAAACTTGAAATAAATCGACTAAGGAATCGGCTCACGGGTTGGTCACGCCCGTGACCCGCCTTGTCACGCCCATGACAAAGGGCGTGACACGCTCGACGATCGTCGAACCCCAATCCGACGATCGTCGAACCAAATTTGACCACACTGCCCGTCACGCCCGTGACGCTTAATGTCACGCCCGTGACATAGGGCGTGACCATGACCGTCGACTTCAGGTCGACGGTCGTCGACCCAAAATTGACCACACGCCATGTCACGCCCGTGACTTGCATTGTCACGCCCATGACAGTGGGCGTGACCGCGCTCGACGATCGTCGATTTCAGTTCGACGATCGTCGACCCAGAACTAGTCATCAGGCATGTCACACCCGTGACCCGCATTGTCACGCCCGTGATATTGGGCGTGACCACGCTCGACGATCGTCGATTTCAGCTCGACGATCGTCGACCAGAATTAGTCACCAGGCCCGTCACGCCCGTGACCCAAGTGTCACGCCCGTGACCACCCTTCGACGATCGTCGATCTCAGTTCGACGATCGTCGAACCCAGAACTGCTAACCGGGCCTGTCACGCCCGTGACCTATGTGTCACGCCCGTGACCAAGGCCGAAACGTCAGCCAGACTTTAAATTTCGGTAACCGACATCTTAATCAACTCTGATTATGGAACGAAGAGCAGAAATATTTATTAGCCGTTTCTGTCCTTAATTATTTAATAGAACAAGGAAATGGGGTCCAATAGGTACTCGCCACCTGGCAAACGTCTCTTCGTTTCCAGCAATTAAACTCCCTGCATCATAACCGAAACGTTGATGAGTTAATGGTCGGAACATTTCAACCTTTCCCCTCCCTCCTTTCTTCCCTTTAAAAAGGCCCCTTAGGCTCAAGGATGAAGTTTCCAAGCCCTTACCTGAAGTTTCGAGCCTCCTACTGTGCTGTAGAAGAATTTCCGACGACGCCACCACCGCGCCATGACAGTCCAACGTCCATCTCGCCGTCAAACCATGAATAAGGTCCTCCTCTACTCTTTCTTCTATGGATAGATCTTAGAACTCATTAGGAGAGATATCGGGCTCAAAAGAGCCGGATCGGGTGAGCGTTTCCATGTTTTTCCGAAATTTGCATGGTGGCGGGTTCGCCGGAAACCGCCTCTCCGGCGGCCGTGCCGCCGCCCGACGGTAGCCCTCACCTCAACAGAGGTGGTGGTGGTGGTGGCCGGCCAGGGAGATGGCTGGATGGCCGGGAAATAGCTTTGGAAAAGCTACAGGAAAAATGAATTTTTAGGCTTCTGGTTTCGGGTTGTTGAAGAAGATGAACAGTGCCATGAGGATTAAATTCTGTTTTTAAAGAGATTTCTGAATGAAAATATCTATCACCTTAGATAATTTGGGAAAAATACCTAGAGGCTCCTACAGGAAAAATAACCAACAAAGGAAATGTAGCCCTTGAAGTCTACTTTAATTTAAAATTAATTTTACTCAATTTGGAATCGTGGTTAGACCACAGCACCCTTTTTGGTGAGGTCTATCCAGAGGGCTGCCTTGACCTTAGAAAAATTCCCCACTCCAATCCAGTCGTCCAAACGACTTGAAATTTGGGATGTGGTCTAATCTTACATATATCTAGGTGCTATCCAAAAATCAAAATTTTTGGAGAATATTTGTCTATAGTTTTTAGAAAAATTCAATAATCCTAGCCGAATTTAATTCGATAGTTAAATAATTTCCAAACCCTCCCAAATTTTGGTGAGTGGTCCCTGGGTTCACTTTAAGGTTCTGTATAATTTTTCATCTCATTTGGAGATGGTTTGGATCAGAAATGATCAACCTTAAGTTTGCCCTAATAAGGGGTCTTAGGTTAAAGGTGTATTTTTGAGATTTGAGTGGTCAAATCACCTCAACAGAGGCTGAGATTTTTACCGCTGGCTAGTAATACTCTCTAGCACCGCCTCATGGAGTTTGAGGTGGATCGGGGTAAGCTTACCCTAAGGACCAAGGCCAATCCCTAAGGATGGATCTTGGAGGTTTGTGAAGGTCATGTGGTCAAATGACTTTGGATTGACCCGAGATTGGGTAAAGAGAACCATAGGGCTAATATAGTTCTCTGGATGAAATCTTAGTAGATTTGGAGACCGTTAGGATACCTAAAAATCTAACCCTAGTTTAGGGCGCAAAACTTGTAGAGATAGGAAATGACACCAAATCACATTGAAAAGTGATGAGAATTGGGTAGAGTGAATTATAGGGATGGTACAAGCTCTGGATAGTTTTCTATGAATTTTATGACCATTATTTTGGATACTTCCTTAATGATTTAGTAGTTGTATGATTTGCTTAGAAAATTTATTATGAAGTGCACACTTCCTGGAAATTGATGAAATTTAGGCAGAGAACCTTTATTATGATTTCAAAACTCTGTGAATTTTTACGGGATTTTTAGAAGCTTAATTCTAGGGCTTGCTTTATTAAGTATTGTTTATCATGGATATTGGATTAAATCTATTTTGGTGCTTAGCAAGCTGATAAAATTATGATTCTCTGCACAATGACCTTTTCTATATCATACTATTAATCAGTAATTTTTCCATAATTTTATGAAGAGTAATTTCAGTACTTCCTTCTTTACATGAGAATAATGGGATTATAATGGATAAATTAATTAGAGGCTAAATATCTTTTGAAAAATCCTGCAAATTAGTATTTGATGATACCTTACTGTTATTTAGTGATCACAATTTTTGGGTGGCCATAACTTAAGAATATCATGTAGTTCATGTTAAAATTACCCATGGCCAATCTTTGGGAAAAATAAAATAAATATCAGATTAATTAGGAAAATTACAAGTTTCTGGATTTAGACAAATTATGATATGGTAGACCTCCAGTAAACATTATAGGAGATTTGGAAGATAATTAGGTGTACCTCCACTTGTGTATCTCATATAGCTTAGGATGGTCTTCATATAGTAAGCCTTGGAGTTTTGGTAGTTGATGGTTGGTAGGGCAAATTAAGATTGAGGTCATCATTGGAAGTCAGGATAAGTGGAGTGTGAGACTGGTTAGGATAAGGGAGTACGGGAACGACGAAAGATCGTCCCTCCCGGGAAGAAGAGGAAGAGTCTTAATACGCTAGGGTTAGATTCATTATAACATTAAAAGGGGATTGGGTAAGGGGTAGACAACCAATAATAATAAGTGCCTTGCGAAAGGGAACTTCGGGCCGTAATGCACCGTCTTGGTTCCTAGTGCCCCTTGAGAGCCCTTCACGGGGTATACCGGGGGCAGTCCTGGGCTAACGTAGACCATAGGAGTAATAAATTAAAAGAGCAACTAGTATAACTAGGATTGCACACACTCACTCCCGGTAGCTAAGAAAGTAGAATTATAGGATTACTTGCCATCAGACAGTAGCTCTGAAGGTAGATGCACGGACATTACTGTCCGGGGGGCCGCGGGCTCGAGGGTTGGAGTACGGAGAAAGGTGGTGGGTCATCGGTACTAGGCGATCGATCACACCGACAGCGGTACGATGACTCGGAGAAAAGTCTGGAGGGTACATCCAGCAGCAGTACGCGGATACTCTAGGTTGTGTTCTTCTAGGGGCGTACGGAAGGGCTAGGCCTGGTAGTGTGGTTACCCGCCTAGGAGTGGGGGGCCCGACCCACTGTCTCCGTTTGCCACTACGGAGGTTCCTGGGGGTGAAGCTAGCCTCCCGAACAGGGGGAACTAAAGGTCTGTGCGCATAGAGTCGTGTGCGTGGGTTGCACTTGCATGAATCATGGCATAGCATATCACTACACACATATTTGCATACAACCGACACCCCAACGTATAAATCGGTATGGGACTTTTTATACGATGGGAGCCTTGCAGAAGATCCCTTAACTTATAAGTTTGTATGGGCATTCATATAAGTTAAGGTTACATACTTATTTACTTGATGCTTACTTACTATTCTCTAGCTGTCTTTTATATAAATTGCTTCTTATTAATTGTTCTACCTATTACAACATTTAAACTGTTCACCTATTATAACTTGCTAGCATAGGTCCGCTGTCACCTGTTTATTTGGTTTAATCTCCACCTTCATGTCCTCCCCTTTTCTTCCTCTCCGCTCGGTACCTAGGAGCCATGGGGGAAGGGGTAGGGGATGATAGGGCTTAGTCTTTATGACTAATGGTTTTCGAACCACAACATTTTAGGTGTACCATTTGGAAGGGTCACGGCTTTTGCAGTTCCTGACAGAGTCGACCCCGCGACCGTGTTACCATTGTCACCAGCCGGGACATACACGGGTCGAATGCCCCTTGATGGGTGGGACTCCACCAGCTCAGCAACCAGGAGGCCGAAGACGTAGACGTAGACGTGGATCGCGAGGCGGCGACGGCAGGCCGAAAAGGAAGAAGCACCCAGAGATGCAGCAACAGCGGAGTACAGAGTCGGTGGAGATGGGCCAGTCCAGCTTGGGTGCTCTCAGTTCAGTGACAGTTACGGTGACGCTTAGTTTTAGCTTGGCTTCCGCGAGTGACTTGTAGTGAGGATATGATGTACCGGGCGTAAGCCCGTATTTATAGTACTCTGATATTCTGTGGACACTCCCTTCGTGGAGATTTATATTTATACATGTGATATTCTCTTTTGGTGGACTTGCCTCTCTCTTGCTTGCTACTTATTGTGATCGAAAAGGCCGGCAGAATCGGCGCGCTGTAGTGACGACCTTCCTGGGTGCGAAGGTGTCACCACAAAGCGGCGGTTCTGGGCATAAGACCCCGGGTTTGAAAAAGAAAAAAAAAGGGGGGTCTTACAGATGCGGAAGTAAAAGTGTATAAACAACCCAATACACATGTCCACAGAAGTCACAGAGCATATCATATATATGGAAATGAAAAGCTACTACAGTCCAAAAATGAGTACAAAAGTGAAATAGGGCTTATGCCCATATACATCAATAGATATCAAACTCTCTCTCACAAAACAGAAAGCTGTAAACTAGCTATCCACTACATCTCCTCCCACCTGAGGACGTACGGTAGTAGTGTCTGGTGGTGGTGGTAGCTGCTCCTCATGCCCTGCCTCCTCGAACTCCTAAAAAGGGGGAGTCAACGTATGTTAGTCAAAAAGACTAAGTCGTATCCTCAACACCTCCTCCTGTCGCTCTTAGGCACCGGATGGAAGGAGGATGCGGAGGACAACAAGGGGTAGCAAAGTGGAAGCAGGTGACATTTCTATCTAGCAGGAGTAAGTAAAATCTAGCAGTTCTATATATAATCTAGCAGTTCTATATAAAGTGCAAGTAAGTAAAGACAGTGCAGAAAGAAAAGGACTGCAGTAAAAAGATAGAACTGAAAGTAAATGCAGTACAGAAAGGAAAGTGCGCTACTACTACTCCTACTCCTATCAATATCACAGAAGTACCCTAACTTATATGAACGCCCATACGAACTTATAAGTTAGGGTTTCCAAAAGTAACTTATCATATAAACCGCCCATACAATTTATATGATAAGGATCTATGAAGCGTATGTCCTAATGAATGAATGTATGTTATGATGAGTATGTTAAACATGCAAGTGCAACACACACACACGACTCTGTGATCACAGACCTTTAGTTCCCTCTTTTTGAGAGCTTGCATCACTCTCGGGTACTACCGTTGTGGCTACGGCAACAGTGGAGCGGGCTCTCCACTTCTAGGTGGGTATAAGCACTACCAGACCTAGACCCCTCACATACGCCTCTGTACACGTCCTAGGTGCACTCTAGAGTTTTGCGTACGTATTTTGCTGACTACCCGTCAGTCTTGTAGGTCGAGTGTACATCTTCGGGGATTCCGCAGTATTATATATTTAGCATACTGGCCCCTCCACCCGTACCCCTCGCCTGAGTCATCGTACTGCCATCGGTGCATCGACTGGCCAGTCCCGCCTGACTCGCCACTAATTTTATGCACATGCAAGGTGTTAATCTGAGCTTCCTGCTCGTATTGATATTGCTAACACATTCCCTCCAATCCCATTTGGGTGAGCAAGTGCTTGTATCCCTCCAACCTTATGAAACAGGTGAGCAAGCCACTCGTATCCCTCCAACCCGGTTAGGATGAGCTCATTACTTGTATCCCTCCAACCTTGTGAAACAGGTGAGCAAGTAACCCATATGATGTTTCCAACCTTATTTAACCGGCGAACCTATCGCGTAGAACTCCAAGCCTATTAGACTACTCTTGTCTAAGGTTTATTATACATAGTGATTTAGAGTGAATCCCAGGACTGCCCAAGGCATGCCCCGTGAGGGGGTCTCGAGGGCACTAGGAACCAAGACGGGCATGAAACCCGAAGTTCCCTTTCGCAAGGATAATTAGTTTTAGTTGATGTTTACCCGTTACCCACGATTCTCCTTTAGTGTTACTCCTTAGTAGCCTAATGACTTATGGTATTAATCGGAAGTCGAGGGTCTCCCGTCGGACTCTGTTATGCCTATTATAAAGTGATTTGCACTCTATCACTCGTTGCTATACTTATGAAGCTATCAACACCACCCGGGTTTATTCCCAATTTCCACGACTATCCCATTTTTCATTCTATCTCCCGGTGGTCCTAGTAGAGTAAACCTACTTATTCTAAATGTAGCCCCAGACCTAATATCACCCTGCCATTTCCAAATTACACTACCATCCCCATCGTTCTGTTCATTAATCTAGGGTGGTATTATCTAGATAGGTATTTACGTACGACGCTTCTATCGAGACTGAGCGACTAGGGTAAGATGACCTAACTAATGATCACTTGAATGAACTTCCAAATGCAATGTATTGTGTTTAATCACATGAGACTGTTATAGATATGATACATCGATTTATTCAATATTTATTCTCCACCAGAATCAGTCAATTATTGTTAAGGGTAAAATTGTCATTTTCTCGTATACATATAAATTAAATCTTCAATTTATCAAGTCGTATCTCAAGGGCTCGAATATGTCTCCCATGAGTTTAAATAATATCATTAGGGTTTTGTAAATCTTCTAAACCCTAGTTTGATTCATTTTAGAAAATGCTTAAGTGTTCACCAAATTCTCAAAATTGTCAAATTCACTAAGTGTGGGATTTTTGCTCCCCAAAAATCCCGACTAATTTAGGGTTTAAAATTATACCCTACTGGTCTACTAAATCAGGGGGTGTGCATTCTAAATGCATCCCTTAGTCAAATATCAAAACAAGTTTTACATTTGCTATTTGCACCCCGAGCCTAAGTAGTTCAATTCTTGCATGTGGGACTTTCCCAACATGACTTGTTCCAATTTCATAGAAATTTCTACCACTGGTCTATATGGTCCCTAATGGTCAGCCACAAAAATTTGGGGCCATTTTGAGTTAGCTAACTCCAAGAATCACCTAGTTAAGCCCTAGGGGTATTTTGGTAATTTCCCCATATTTTATTTCCCAATCAAGCCCATTTTTGGGCAGGGCCTGAATATGACCTAATTATACCTCTGACCAAAATCTCAGGTCAAGGGGGCTTCTGGTTTGGCTTGGGCAGCCATTTGAAATTCTGCAAAATTGCTATTTGCAGCCCAAGTCAAATATTATTTCTCAAACATGCAAGTGAGATTCCTCATCTTGCAGTGCATCAATTTAGCCCAAATTTTAACCATGGGTCTAATATACCCATGGGAGGGTGCCACCAAAATTTGGGGCCATTTGGAGTTAGGAAACTCCAAAAATCACATTTATTTACTTTTGGGTATTTTTGTAAAAACTATAGCAAAATGTTCCCCAAAAATTCTGATTTTTAGGGAGGACCTAGATTTGACTAAATGGGCCACATGCCCAAAATCTCAGTCAATTTGGACTTAGGGTTTGAGCAGGGCATCAGTTTTAGTTTCTGCCCTAGTTAGGGGGCAGTCCTAGCAAAACAGCCCTACAGGGCAGCCTACTAGTCCAAAACCTATGATTTCTGTGGCATTTTAAAGTTAACTCATCTACCTAAATATTTCATTCAGGGTCCATCCTAAGGAGGGGCCTCTAAGTACCTCATAAACAACATGCAAAATAACTGTTACCATGTGACAATATTTCATTTATACATAAAATTAATGATGCAGAATTAATATTAAAATTTCTGCACGAATCTAGAAGCCAATCGGACGGCCCTGGCTTATCTTCCCCATGCACATGCATGCAGGCCAACCCGTGCAGGCCATTCTTGCGGGGCCATTTCCGGCCATCGCCGGCGGCGGGGCCTCCGGCCAAGTCATCCCCCGGCCTCACGGTGGTCGGGGCTTGAACTGGCCGGCGACTGGGCGGCGGAGAGCGGCGGACGGCGGCGGCGCAACCAAGCCGAAAAGCTCCCAGGCCGCCATTTTTACACAGATTTTTGAGCTTTTGATTCCTAACGTCGGGCTCGTTTGAGCTCGACCTCTAGCCTAGTTGATCTAGGATTCTAGTACACTCGGAGGGGAAGGGATACGGACCTGTGGTGGCGGCTGAGGCCGAGGGTGGCGGCGGTTTCCCATGGCATGAAAATTCCAGCGATCTCCTCTTTGGATAGCCATGGCAGCAGGTGATCTCTCTTTCTCTCTCTCTCTGGGGTAGGGTCGAAGTGGGAATGAGGGAGAGTAGGTGGTTTGGGCTGAGTTAAGTATGGGGAGGCGATTTCACCAAGGTGGAGGCGGATTCACCAAGGCTAGGGCTCGGGTTGGTGTGTGTGGCCGGCTAGGTTGCTTGGGAGTGGGCCCCACTACTCCAGCTGGGTTAAATAGACCCTAATGGGTCGGGTTCCAAGGTTAGGGGCTGAGTTGGTGAGTGGAGAGAGGGGGATTGGTTCACACACATGGAATAGGCTAGGTTGGGCTTGGGTTGGGTTTAGGCTTGACCCAAGGCTGCATGGTGGGGGTCCTACACCTCCTAATACCCATGCATGGTCAGCCAACCCATCATGGGTTGGTGGGATGAGCCCAAATGGTCCAAACCCCTTTCTTAGCATCTTCTCTCTCCTACTCTTCCTCTTTTCTCTCTCCTAAGTGTTCTCCCAAAAGTACTATTGCAAGACCCTATTTTTCTCTCCCCTAGGGTTTATAAGGTCACTTTAGGCCCACATGATGAACTTGGGTTGATTTGGGTGGACCCAACCTAGTGAAATGGGCTAGGGCACCATTTTCACTATTTAGGTCAACATGTTGACTTGACCCAACATGGGTCAACTAGTTGACCCCATGGCCTACCTTTGGGTCCACTTAGATTGTATTTAGGGTTAGGGCAATGTGGTGGGGTCATGGTGTGGCTTGGGTTTGTATTTAGCCTAGTTTGACCTAGGTTGACTTGGGCCCCATAGTGGGCCCACATGGTCTAAATCCTCCTCCTAGGGTCAAACCTAGCTAAACCCTAGCATCCACCACATGTCTAACCCAAATCTAAGTCATTTGAAATTTGGGATGTTACATATGATCCTTATGATAATCCTCCATCATCTCACTCTGATGATGAAGATGATTCTGATTTATCTGAGAATGCTAAGAAAAAGAAAGCTGCTCAAAAGAAAAGGAAAGCAATTGCTCCTCCTCCTCCCAGCCGAGACAATGATACTCCATACTATATTCTTAAAGGAATTGACCCCAAATCGAAAGAATTTCAATATTGGATGTGGTTCTCCAAGAACCAGCAGAAAGAGAGAAAAAGATCTAAGAGGTATGATAGTCCTGTTTCTAGATGGACTCCCAGAGGTCCCCCTCCTCCACCTCCCAGTGCAGGAGCCTCTGGGAACCTATCTGCTAATCCATCTGCCTCTTCTGGAAAATCTGCACCTTCTCAGCCTCAGTCAAGGAAAAGCTCTCAAAGTTCCCAAGGCAGATCTTATTCTGGTTCTCAAAGACAAGTGAAGGAGGTTGTGTTTCAAAGACCAACCTTTTCTCCTCCTCCTTCTCCAAAGAAAAGATCTTCTTCTCCAATACCAGCACAGTCTGAAAAATTTGTTTCAAAAGATAAAGAATCAGATGCTACTCCTCCTGAGTATGTTTATGAAAGTCCTGAGCTTGATCCTAACTTTAGGATGGCTCGTTTTCACGAATTAGTTGGAGCAGCCCAAATCAGAAAAGCAAAAGCTGAAGGGAAGGACACCACTGGTTTAACCACCATGTCTACTTTCAGAAAGAAGGAATTAGAAAAGTTCCAGGTTAACCCTGAGGTTTTTGACCCTTCTAAATATATGGAAAAGCACCCGGAAGCTGTTGTGCCAAGGACTACAGAATTAAAGATCATTGGCTTGCAAGATTTAAAGATGTCTAAGTTAGAGGCCATTGATCCTCTGCGAAAAATTTCTTTTGTTTCTAGCTCTTGTGTATCTAAGCCTGACTCTGTTGATCCTTAGTTTTGTTTGACTATTATTTATCTATCTGTTTGAAAATTGCTAGTTAATTACTACCTATTTCCTGTATTGTTTATAGTGTTCTATAGCTAGCTCTGTGTTTTAGTTTTTAAGAGACTTAACTCAAATAGGGGGAGATTGTTGGTACCCCAGTTTGATTTGAGTTTAGTCTTGTCTTTTTAGTCCCTTGACCCAAGAAATATCTATGGTCAATGGTTAGTAGTCTAGCTGTAGAGTCCTCACTTTTCCAGATTGAGAATTTGGTTAAGTAGTTTGTTCGTTCGACTATCGTCGAACGCCGCTCGACTATCGTCGACTAACTGTTCGACAATCGTCTATCAGTTGTTCGACTTTCAGTCTGCGTGGATAGTTCGACTATCGGTTGATAGTTCGACTATCTGTGTGCTTTGATAGTTCGACTATCTGCTTGGATAGGTCGACTATCTTATAGTTCGACTATCTGTTGATAGGTCGACTATCTGTTTGTTTTTGATAGTTCGACTATCTGTTGATAGGTCGACTATCTGATAGCTCGACTATCTGTTGATAGCTCGACTATCTATTTTGCCCTGATAGTTCGACTATCTGCTGATAGGTCGACTATCTGATAGTTCGACTATCTGTTGATAGGTCGACTATCTGTTTGTTTTCTATAGTTCGACTATCTGTTGATAGGTCGACTATCTGATAGTTCGACTATCTGTTGATAGGTCGACTATCTGATAGTTCGACTATCTTCTGGTAGTTTGACTATCTGCTGTGATAGTTCGACTATCTCCTTTGATAGTTTGACTATCTGGATCGTTCGACTATCTGTCTGATAGTTCGACGATCTCCGTGCGTCGGTCGACGATCTCCGAAGGTCGTTCGACGTTTTCTGTCTGCCTTTATATTTTGTATTTATTTATTATATTTAATTAATTAATACATTATCTGGCATATCTTTTCAGTTGTTTTATGATAATATTTCCAGGCATATCTGCTCTATTCTTTTTGCCTGTGTAAAATCTTTTTAGATAAAGTTGTTTGTCTTATTAGCTGACTTTGTATTTTACTTTATCTGCTGACAGTCCTTTATAGCCGTTAGACTGAAAAGTCTTCCTTCTGCTATAAAGAGTATTTCTCTGATGTGACTTTATTTAGTCCTTCTGTTATTTGATTTGATCCTGCAGCTTCTTAGAAAGAGGTCCATTCCTTTTATAGGATGTCTTGCTGCAGAGTTTGTTTTGCTGTGTGTTATTTGCAGCCCAGGTCTCAAGTTTCAGAAGAAGACAAGTAATTCAAATTGAAGAGAGCCGTTGCTTGCTGCTGTTATATAAAGGACCCCTTAAAGAAGGATTCAAGCTAGCTAATAGCTAACCAGTTGTTCACTTAAGCATTCAAGCCTTCATCAAGTCTTCTGCTCTCAGCAATACTCATCTAACTGAGAAGTGTTAAGATCTTCTACTCTTCTTCAACCTGAGTTCTCCTGCTTTCAGGAAGTTCAAACTCAGAGTTCTTTTGAAGAAGAAGAAGAAGAAGATAGCTGCTTGAAAATCTTTAATTTTATTATTTATTATCTTCTTGTAGTTTTTCCTTCAGAGCTTTCTGAAGAGTTTTCTGCACTGAAGCAAGACTTCACCTGGACATCTTTGAGCCAGGGGGAGCCTTGATTCTTTAGAGCTTTCTAGCTCAGTTCAAGTTTTTCTGCTTCTCTAATCTATTGTAAAATAGAGAAGACATCTTAACCTTCTTCCCCCTCCTGTACAGGGTTATTACTCCCTTCAAAAGTATCCCTTGGTGGCAGGGCACCTGATCAAAAACCTGTGCTTGGTTTTTAGACACCTGATCAAAAGTCTAAAGGGTTTCTGGATCTACCTGAAGAAGATCCTGTTGGTGGCAGGGCACCTGATCAAAAACCTGAGTGGATTCCTACCTTGTTGGTAGAAGAGTGGACGTACCCAAGTTGTTTGGGGAACCACTATAAATTCCTTGTGTAGTCTGGATTGCATTGTTTATTTCCTGCACTGTGGCTGTGAATAGATATAACTAGGTTGTTAGTTGCTGATTAGGATTTCCAAGCCTTAACTGTAATTACAGTTAGCTTGAGTTTGTGCACAACACTTGTGTTAGGCTTTAAGGTTAATTCTATATCTATAATCTTTTAATTCCGCAATTCACTCCAAGGGAGTTGGGTAGACCTTCAAACTTTGTCTAGTGCAAAATTTGATAACTCTATTCACCCCCCCCCCTCTAGAGTAGTATCTATCCCTTCACTTTCACGGATCATACCAAGTACTCAATTCACCCGAGGAGCACAAAGATGTATAAGGTTATGAAGAAGTTTTTCTAGTGGCCAAGATTGAAGATGGACGTGGCACTTTACGTGGCAAAGTGTCAAACATGCGCCTTGGTGAAGGCAGAGTGCCAGAAGCCCGGAGGTTTCTTGAAGTCTTTGCCTATCCAGGAGTGGAAATTCAACATCATTTATATGGATTTTGTGCATGGTTTTCCAAGATCGCAGAACGGTAACGATGCTATCTGGGTGATCGTAGATCGTTTGACGAAGGTGCCGCACTTCATTCCGAATAGGAAGGATGATTCGGTGGAGAAACTGGCGAAACTGTAGGTGGATAACATTGTTCGACTACACGGTGTGCCCCGCAGCATTATGAGCGACCGAGATGGACGGTTCACGTCCAATGACTGGAGGCTGGTGCAGCAAATGCAGGGAACCAAGCTGAGTTTCAGCACGGCCTTTCATCCGCAGACGGATGGTCAGACCGAGAGAGTTAACAGGATGATGGAGGACATGCACCGTATGTGCGTCCTGAATTTCGAGAAGCAGTGGGAAGATCACTTGTACTTGGTGGAATTTTGGTACAACAACAGCTACCAAACGAGCATTCAAATGGCTCCCTTCGAGCCCCTATATGGTAGAAAAATGTCGCACGCCGTTGTCATGGTTAGAAATGGGTGAGAAGAAGCTTTTCAAGAGGCAGGAGGTGGAAGATGCAACGTCGTTGGTACGAACCATTCGAGAACGGTTGCTAATCGCTCAGGGCCGACAAGCTAAATACTATAATGCCAAGCATCGGAATGTGGAGTTCGCTATTGGCGACTGGGTGTATTTGAAGATCAAGCCGTTCAAGAGTATCTCACGGGTACGGCGCTTGAAGAAGCTAAGCCCGAGGTAACTTAGACCGTTTTAGGTTTTGGAGCGGATTGGCCATGCAGCTTACCGACTGAAGCTATCTGCGGAACTCAGTGGTCTACACGACGTATTACACATATCAGCACCGCGGAAGGCGGTGCAAGAGCCTTCACAAGTGATCGCGGTCGATTAAGTACTGGTTTATGTCGGGTTGACGACGAAGGTCAAGCCCGTACGCATTGAGGACTCGGAAGTCAAGCGACCACGTAATAAGGACATCAGGATGGTAGAAGTCCGATGGGACAACTACGGTCGTGAGGAGCTTTCGTGGGAATAAAAGCAGACAATGCTCGAGGAGTATCCCGAACTCCTATTCTCAGTTACCGTTTAAGTTTGAGTACTTATTTTTCCTTTCTGTAATTTCGGGATGAAATTCATTTAGGGGGGAGAATTGTTGTAACACCCCAAAATTTGGAAGAGGAACCGATGGCATTATTTTTTGGCCAAAGTGGGTTCTGGGTAGGCTGATACGGCATGTGACACAGGCGTATCACAGGGCGTGTCGTGCTCGGGTTCGACGTTTTTCTGTCAACGATCGTTTAGTGAGAACACGGGCGGGTCAGGTGCGACACGGGTGTGTCACCAGAGACACAGGCGTGTCTCAGGGCATGTCGAGCACTCAACGATTTTGTGGCGTTGAGGGGGGGGGCACGGGCCGTGACACGGGACTTGACACGGGCGTGTCAGCCGTGACACGGGCGTGTTCGAAGACGTGTCAAGGGACGTGTCCTTCTCGGGGAGTTTGGAGGAGTTTGGTACACAGGCTTGACACGGCTAGTGACATGGCCATGTCGGGTCTGACACGGGCGTGTCAAAGGTCGTGTTCCAGGCCGTGTCCTGGTTGGGAATTTTGGGATGACGGCGAATGGTTGACACGGCCCTGCACACGGCCGTGTTACAACCCGTGTTCGGCCCATATTTTTTATTTTGGGTTCCGATCGTGGCCGTTCATTCTTTTCTTGGGAAGATCCAACGGTGGGGAGCCTCTGTGGGCGGTTTAAGGCTGGGAATAGGGTTCCAAACCCTCATTCCCCACTTTCTTTTATCTCTCTAAGTTCTAGAGAGAAGGGAGAGCAAGGAGGCTAAGTTCCGGCCGCCGGCGAAGCTTCGGATGTCCGTTTTGCGAGCGGAGTTCAGATCCGCAAAGGTGGGAGCGTTGCGGTGGTTTTCAACCGAGCAAATCTTCTCCATGGCTAGGAAGAGGGGACGGAAGGTAACGACACTTCTCCTCTCGGTTTTTAGGATTTAGGATGCATGAATTGCATCCCCTTCCTTTCGTGTTTTGAGCACTGGATCTCTCAAATGAGAGGGATTCGTGTAGCCTAGGTTCAAGAGGAACCTCCGGGTTTAGTATGTTCATCCCGGCATGCTTGCATTAGAGATCCGCTCCGTTAGCAGATTAGGCATTGTGGGTGAAGCCGTGGTCGCGATCGTTAGTCCGACTCGGTGATGTTGCATAGCGAGATTTGAGGATTCGGTAGAAATCCGTTGGGGCAAGACGCCGTTGTGTGTATGCGTTTTCCCCCTTTTATTTGAGTGAGTACTCGTAGTCGGAACCAGACAAGGTTAGCTCCGCTTTGTGCGGCAGATGGTTTCCTTGGAGCACGGGAAAGATACGGTGCGAATGGTGATTAGGGTGGGGAAACCTTTGTTTGTGCTGTGCAAAGGCGCGGCTATGTCTCCGTGGTCGGCTGGCTATCCCGTGACGCATAAGTCATGTGGGGAAAGTGTCCCGACGAGACTAGCCCCTTGTGTGAGACTGACGAGAATGCCGAGCGAAGGGCAAGCCCGGGCAATGTAGCCATGAGCGGGTGGGGTCCAATAAGGCTTCTTAGAATCGGTCAGTGTGAGACGGTACCCTGATGAGCGAAGTCAGAATGTGCGGGCAAGCCCGGGGTTTATGACCCTTGTGTGGGAGGGGCCTTTGCAAGGTTCCGTGTGACAGCGTGTGTGTCGTTAGGGACATGGTGGTTCCCTTTTGTTTGCGGCTTTAAGCCAATGGGGAAACGGAAGTACCCAGTTTTTTATGTTGTGTTAGATGCATACGAGCTAGGGTGCCTTGGGTGAAACTCGGGTTGCATTCATGTTGCATAGTAGGCCCCTTTCACTTTGTACAAAACATAGAAAACATGTATGCTGTATGAGACATCCAAGCCTGTTTTTCCGCTTTAATATATATGCTCTTTTGGTATACGAAGTGCTAACTTGCAGGTGGAGTGGTACCCCGGGGTCCGTTAGGGACGGCCGGGAGGAGATGTGTTTGTTACACAGTAGAGGTCAGCCTTTGCTGACCCACGTTTCTTCAAATCCTTACAGGGCAAGGATCGCAAGCAGGAGCTAGCGCGCCGGGCGAAAATCCCTAAGCCTCATGAAGTGTTGCTGTGCTTGGATTTTCCTTTTATGTTTGCTACTCTTGTTATGTTTATGTTCGGCTTGCATGCCGAGGTAGCCTAGGAGTGCTTGGTACATTTTTATTTGGACAATTATTGTGTAAGACCTTAAGGCCATCTGATACTCTACTGCTAGTGGATAACTTCTATCTGTTAGCGTTCTGTTTCCGCTGTGTTTGTCTAGAGTTTTGAGATCGGGTAGTTTTTATATCATCTTTTAATACTAAAGCTGTTACGTCCGTATGTTCTGGAGCCCCGGCCGGACCCATATTATATGGTCATTATAGGGGAGGTGTTACAATTTGGTATCAGAGGGAGGTTGAGCGTTCCAATGAGAAGTTTTGCGGTCGAAAGTATAAGTCGAGTCGCATATAAGAAGTTATCCACATAGGAGTATCGCAGGACCATGAGCGTCCTTGTGTTCGAGTCTTGCGATTAGAGACTGATTTGTGTTTTCTTGCTTGTGTTTAGAGTGCAAGCAACGAGGCTGGGACCTCGAGGCTGGGACCTCGAGGCCAAGATAAGAGCTCTCGGCAAGTAGTGCGACTGCGCAAGGTCCGCTAGGGATGGTGGCGGCCCAAGCTGCAGCGACAGCATAGGTGGCAGCTCCCGTTGCTCAAGTAGTAACTCCTCCTACCCCGGACATGGCAGCCACCGTACCGGTTGAGTAAGCCAGGCGGGCAGAGCCGCAGGCCGAGAGAGTGGTTGTCGGGCATGGGGATCGGCAAATGAAGTACTTTCTGAGTTTCCACCCTCGAACCTTTAAGGAAATTGGCATGCCCACAGATGCAGAGGATTGGTGGGCTAGAATTCAGGAGCTTCTGAGGGCGGCAGAGGCGCCAGATGAGAAAAAGGCAGAGTTCGCAGCCTTTATGTTGGAGGGAGATGCCAAGTTATGGTGGGTGAGCCATAGTGGCAGGCAATTTCTAGGACGTATACCGTCCATCGAGGAGTTTGGGATTGCCTTTCTGAAGAAGTACATTCCCGCTTCAACAAGGTTAGCCCTCCAGAGGCAGTTTTTACATCTAGTGCAGCGAGACAAGTCAGTGGATGAATATGTTCAAGAATTTACTCGCTTGGGTCGTTATGCGGGAACGACCATGGCAGACGATGAAGAGCGGGACAATCTCTTCTATCATGGATTGAGGGAGAATCTAAGACAACCCCTCATATCGATGAAACGTGCGGGTTTCAACGAATTGGTGGAGGCGGCCCGAATTTTGGAGAGTGACATGGAGCGAACCCAGCATCGCAAGGGTTTCACACCCAAACAGGGGGAAGAGAAGAAGCCTGCTCAGTCCCATGGAAAGGCGGAAGGGAGCCGATGGAAGAAGAAGCCTCCACCATATAAGTCGGGCGAGAAAAGTAATTGGATGTCCGGAGGGTCACGCTCTAAGGGACCACAGACGTGTTACAATTGTGGCAAGCCAGGCCACATAGCAAGATTTTGTACCCAAGGGGGCGCTGAGCTAGAGCCAAGGCAGGAGCAGACCGTGCGCTCCGGCCCCAGTGCAGCAGAGAAGGGGAAGATGGCGGAGTCGAGTGCTTCCCGGTTTCAACCAATGCAGCCAAGGGAATACAACCTTCGGCAGCAGGAAGCAATCTGCCAAATCGATTTGGTGACAGGTATGAGAGTTCAACCTACACCGTAGATTTCTTCCTTTCAAGCCTTTTTATGTTTGTTGCATGTGTGTAGGCTTTGTAGTGGTATCTGGGTACCTCGCTAGGGTACTTTTTGATACGGGAGCGTCGCACTCCTTCCTTGCGGAAAGTTTCACCCGGAGGATTGGAGTTGAGTCCTTCTCAATGGACTCAGAGTTAAAAGTGCGCATGCCCAATGGGTCGTCTATGACAACCAGGGCTAAAGGGCGGATTTGTTGGAGTCTTGAGCGAGTCGACTATATGTTGGTAGCAACGATCCTGCCGTTGTCCGAGTTCGATGTGATTTTGGGGATTGACTGGCTAGCGGAGCAGCGTGCCACTATCGACTGTTTGTCCAAGGTGGTAACCCTGAGGGGCGTGGGACAAGCGGAAGTCAAGTTTGAGGGCCTGCATGGAGTGGCATGTTCCCTAGTTTCTACTCTTCAACTAGTGGGAGCTGTTAACCTGGGAGGTGTAGCTCTAGTAGCGTTGTTGGAGGTTAGCCTTTCCAGGCTATCACTTGGAGAAGTGCCCGTGGTGGCGGAGTTTGGAGATGTATTTCCTGAGGAGCTACCGGGAGAACCTCCTCGGCGGGAGATTGATTTCTCCATCGAGTTAGTGCCCGAGGCTAGACCGGTGTCACGTCCACCCTTTAGGATGGCACCAAAAGAGTTGGCCGAGCTCAAGGTTCAGTTGCAGGAGCTTTTGGAGCAAGGGTATATCAGACCCAGCTCTTCACCGTGGAGTGCGCCGGTGTTATTCGTAAAGAAGAAGGATGGTAGTATGCGTTTGTGCATAGACTACCGAGAGTTGAACAAATTGACGGTCAAGAATAAGTATCCGATTCCTCGGATAGATGACCTTTTCGACCAATTGGTGGGTTCAGTGGTGTACTCCAAATTGGACTTGAATTCCGTATACTATCAGTTGCGGATTCGAGACGAAGACATACCCAAGACCGTGTTTGGTACGAGGTATGGTAATTTTGAGTTCTCGGTGATGCCGTTCGGGTTGACGAATGTGCAGTCCGTGTTTATGGACTTGATGAACCGAGTGTTTCGCGAATACTTGGACTGGTTCGTAGTCGTCTTTATCGATGACATATTGGTGTATTCCAAGTCGGAAGCGGAGCACGAGTCGCACTTGCGGATAGTGTTGCAAGTGTTGAGAGAGAACCAGCTTTATGTGAAGTTCTCGAAATGCGAGTTTTGGTTGGATAAGGTGGCGTTTTTGGGCCATGTAATCAGTGGGGATGGGGTGGCAGTGGATCCAACGAAAGTAGAAGCCATCAGAGAGTGGCCAGTTTTGAGGACCGTGGCGGAAGTCCGGAGTTTTCTTGGACTAGCCGGGTACTACTGAAGGTTTGTGGAAAACTTTTCGCGGATAGCTCTACCCCTCACTTCACTAACTCGCAAAGATCAGAAGTTTGTATGGACTCAAGAATGCAATCAGGCGTTTGAAACCCTGAAGGAGAGGCTAATGACGGCGCCGATCCTAAGTCTACCAATGGGGACCGAAGGATTCCAGATTTTCAGCGACGCATCCGGATGCGGTTTAGGGTGCGTGTTGGTGCAGCATGGTAATGTGATAGCTTTTGGGTCAAGGCAGCTGAAGCCTCATGAGAGAAATTACCCCATCCATGATTTGGAGTTAGCGGCGGTAATTTTTACTTTGAAGTTGTGGAGGCACTACGTTTATGGTGCAAAGGTGGAGATCTTCACAGACCACAAGAGTCTGAAGTATCTCCTAGATCAGAAGGACCTAAATATGCGGCAGTGCAGGTGGGTCGAGTTCCTTAGGGACTACGAGGTGGCGATTCAGTATACGCCGGGGAAAGCCAATGTGGTGGCGGATGCTTTGAGTAGGAAATATTCGGGCCAAGGAAATTGGATTGAAGCTCACGATGACCGGTTAAGGCGGGACTGGGAGTCCCTTGGTTTGGAATGTTTGGCAAGAGGCGAGTCTAGCGTGGCTCGGTTAAACTGGATTGAGATACAGAGTGACTTATGCGACCGTATTCGGGAAGCGACACATGTAGATGCGGAGTTCCAACCTTTCGTGGAGGAAGCTCTAAAGGGCGAGGGTAACGCCTGGGATATGGTTGATAGGATTCTGAGGAAGGGCGGAAGGATTTGTGTATCGCAGTTTGGCAAGCTTCGCGAGGAGTTGATGTTTGAGGCCCACTTCACTAAGTACTCCATTCACCCGGGTAGTACAAAGATGTACTTGGATTTGAAGAAGTTCTATTAGTGGCCTGGGATGAAGCGGGACGTAGCTTTGTTTGTGAGTCGGTGCCAAACTTGTGCCTTGGTGAAGGCCGAGTGTCAGAAGCTGGGCGGGTTCTTGAAGCCTCTTCCAATCCCCGAATGGAAATTTGATGACATCTCCATGGATTTTGTGCATGGGTTGCCTAAATCGCAGCAGGGCAATGATGTCATTTGGGTGATTGTGGACCGCTTGACCAAAGTGGCACATTTCATCCCAAACCGGAAGGAGGACGGTGTGGAAAAGTTGGTGGAGTTGTACGTCCGCAACATTGTATAGCTTCATGGTATTCCGAAGAGTATAGTCAGCGACCGGGATGGACGTTTCACGTCTAAGGATTGGCGGTTGGTGCAGAAGAGCTTGGGAACAAAACTCAAGTTCAGTACAGCCTTTCATCCTCAAACCGATGGGCAAACCGAGAGAACGAACCGTACTATGGAGGATATGCTAAGGATGTGTACTCTCGACTTCGGCAAGAAGTGGGAGGATCACCTCTTCATGGTGGAGTTTGCTTATAACAATAGTTACCAAGCTAGTATCAAGATGGCGCCATACGAAGCTTTGTATGGGAGGCGGTGTTGAACACCGATGTCTTGGACAAAGGCGAGAGACACCAAACTTTTGGGAAAAGAGGTGGTAGCCGACGCTAGTGAGCTCGTGCGAACCATTCAAGAGCGCATGAAGGTAGATCAAGATCGGCAATCTAATTATTTCAACGCTCGCCACAGGCATGTGGAGTTCGCGGTGGGCGACTGGGTTTATCTTATGATCAAGCCATTCAAAGTCGTTTCACGGATTCGCCGACTCAAGAAGCTGAGTCCGAGATTTTTGGGACCATTCAAGGTCATCGAGCGAGTGGGAGAGGCAGCGTACCAGTTAGCATTGTCCATAGAGCTAAGTGGATTACACGACGTATTTCACGTCGCCGTCTTGAGGAAAGCTTTGTTAGAAGCCAGCGTGGTAATTGAGCCGACGGCGGTGCCGGTAGAGGAAGACTTGAGGACGCGAGTTCGTCCAATCGGGATAGAAGATTCAGAGGTTCGGCAATTGCAGAACAAGGAGGTTAGACTCGTACAGGTCCGTTGGGACAACTGTGGCCGCGAGGAGCTCTCATGGGAGCGAGAGCAGGCCATGCTGGAGGAGTACCCTGAGCTTTTCTCCTCAGGTAATGTTTAGTTTTGTTTACTTTCCATGTTCTAAATTTCGGGACGAAATTATTTTTAAGGGGGGTAGAGTTATAACACCCCAAAATTTGGAAGAGGAACTGATGGCGTTATTTTTTGGCCAAAGTGGGTTCTGGGTAGGCTGACACGGCCTGTGACACGCGTGTCACAGGGCGTGTCATGCTCGGGTTCGACGTTTTTTTGTCGACGATCGTTGAATGAGAACACGGGCTTTGACACGGGTGTGTCAGGTGCGACACGGGCGTGTCACCTGAGACACGGGCGTGTATCAGGGCATGTCGAGCACTCAACGATTTCGTGGCGTTGAGGGGGGGCACGGGCCATGACACGGGACTTGACACAGGCGTGTCAGCCGTGACACAGGCGTGTTCGAAGACGTGTCAAGGGACGTGTCCTTCTCGGGTAGTTTGGAGGAGTTTGGTACACGGGCTTGACACGGCTAGTGACATGGCCGTGTCGGGTCTGACACGGGCGTGTCAGAGGCCGTGTTCCAGGCCATGTCCTGGTTGGGAATTTTGGGATGACGGCGAATGGTTGACACGGCCCTGCACACGTCCGTGTTGCAACCCGTGTTCGGCCCATATTTTTTATTTTAGGTTCCTATCGTGGCCGTTCATTCTTTTCTTGGGAAGATCCAATGGTGGGGAGCCTCCCTGGGCGGTTTAAGGCCGGGAATAGGGTTCCAAACCCTCATTCCCCACTTTCTTTTATCTCTCTAAGTTCTAGAGAGAAGGGAGAGCAAGGAGGCCAAGTTCCGGCCGCCGGCGAAGCTTCGGAGGTCCGTTTCGCGAGCGGAGTTCAGATCCGCAAAGATGGGAGCGTTGCGGTGGTTTTCAACCGAGCAATTCTTCTCCATGGCTAGAAAGAGGGGACAGAAGGTAACGACACTTCTCCTCTCAGTTTTTAGGATTTAGGATGCATGAATAGCATCCCCTTCCTTTCGTGTTTTGAGCACCGGATCTCTCAAATGAGAGGGATTCGTGTAGCCTAGGTTCAAGAGGAACCTCCGGGTTGAGTATGTTCATCCCGGCATGCTTGCATTAGAGATCCGCTCCGTTAGCGGATTAGGCATTGTGGGTGAAGTCGTGGTCGTGACCGTTAGTCCGACCCGGTGATGTTGCATAGCGAGATTTGAGGATTCGGTAGAAATCCGTTGCGGCAAGACGTCGTTGTGTGTATGCGTTTTCCCCCTTTTATTTGAGTGAGTACTCGTAGTCAGAACCGGACAAGGTTAGCTCCGCTTTGTGCGGTAGATGGTTTCCTTGGAGTACGGGAAAGATATGGTGTGAATGGTGATTGGGGTGGGGAAACCTTTTGTAACACCCCAGAATCTCAAAATATGTTTTTAAACAACTTTGGGTTGGAGGCTGTTAGACACGGCCTGGGACACGGGCGTGTCCCAGGGCGTGTCGGGTGTACACAGCCTGGGACACGGGCGTGTCCCAGGGCGTGTTCGAATTAAAGTTCGAATTTAGCCTATTCGAGTCAGAGCCGTACACGGCCGTGAACACGGCCATGAACACGGGCGTGTCAGGCTGGACACGGGCGTGTCAGCTACCGTGTTTTGACCCGTGTGCTGGTTTTGGAAGTCGGTGGGTGCCGTGTAGCAGGAGACACGGGCGTGTCTCAAGAATGACACGGGCGTGTCGGGGTCGACACAGGCGTGTCGATACCCGTGTTGTTCAGTCGGTTCAAAACTGCGTGTGCCGCTTAGGGTACACGGCCTGTGACACGGGCGTGTCACAGGCCGTGTCAGCCAAAAATTGGGTTGTTTGGGCAGATCTCGGCCGTTCGTTTCCTTCTATTTGGATTGTATGGTCTAAAGCTTTTCCAGCCTCTTTAAGGCCGTGGATTGAGATGAAAGCTCATTTTCCACTTAGCCTTTCTCTTTCTAAAGAGAAGAAAGAGAGGAGAGCTTGGAGGTGGAGGAGGAGGAGCTTTCCGGCCGCCGGTGGAGCTTCATCGAGCCGAATAGAGAGCCGAGTGCAGCGTTGCGGAGGCAAGGCCGCTGCGGTGATTTCCATCCGGCTAGTTTTTCTATGGCACCGAAGCGATCGTCAAGGGTAACGATCTTTCTTCCTTGGGCAGGTTAAGCCCTTTGTTTTGCATATGCATGGGATCCTCCATCAAGAGATGGAAACGCGTAAGTGATTCCAGCAGTTGAGTCTGCATCTAGAGCCGGAAGTCTGAAGTACGGCATAGGCATGCTGTGTGAAGCCCATCCAGACGTATGTCGGGATTGGTGATGTTTATATGGCGAACCGGAGAAGACTCCGTGTATTCATCGTTTAACCTGCGGAGATGGTGAGGACGATGTGTTTGGTGTATGGGGTGCTTTGCATAGCTCCTTTGGTTGCATGCTTGTTAAGGCTGGTTGATGGAGTGCGGACACCTCTGAGTGGGTGGGTGCGTGAGGTCTTCAACAAGGGTTTGGAGGCTTATGCCCATTCCACCAAGTGGCGATGAACACCTCTGAGTGGGTGGGTGCGAGAGGTCTTCAACAGGGGTTTGGAGGCTTATGCCCACTCCACCAAGTGGCGATGTTAAGATCGGTTGAGCGGTCGATTGGTAGCAAAGCAGCAGGGCGAATTCCCTAGGCTTGTTACACTACGTGGGTAGGTCGACTGATAGTGCTCACGGGTTTTGGTGTGGTGCATACCTCTGAGTGAGACGGGTGCGTGAGGTCTTCAACAGGGGTTTGGAGGCTTATGCCCGCCTACCAAGTACAAACCATAAAAGGTGCCCTGAGTGCACGGAGCGCCTGGCAGTGAGGCCGGCATTTGTGATGTTGTGTGTATGTTATATATATGTTGATATTGCTATACATGCAGGGAAGGAACCACTTCCCCGGGTAAGGGGTGGGGTCGTTATAATTGGTCAGCTGAATGCTGACCGTTGCTTTGTTTATCACCCATGGGGTGGACGTCCATATGCAGGTGTTGCGGGCTAATGGATTGAGCGAGCAAAAGCCCATGCTGCTGGTAGGCCCTTGAAGGCCGTGCGAAGTGTTGGATTTCATGTGTGGCCGGCCTGCGTGCCGATGTATGAAATTATATGTGTTGTAAAGAGTAACTTGTAAGGCCTTAAGGCCGTGTGCGGTGTGGTCTTGTAAACATTCCTGGTTATACATATAAATGTGATATTTATATTGTAGTGGACATTCATTGTTATGAGTTCTTGCACTTAATAAGCTTCCGCTAGAATGCTCTGAGTTAGGACTCGGTTGGTTTGGTATTATCCTGTGACCTCACCGTCTGTTTGTGGCATATAGTGTGGCGCCCCGGCCGGACCTTCTACTATACGTCATTTAACGGATGGGGTCGTTACACCTTTGTTTGTGCTGTGCAAAGGCGCGACTATGTCTTCGTGGTCGGCTGGCTATCCCGTGACCCACAAGTCATGTGGGGAAAGTGTCCCGGTGAGACTAGCCCCTTGTGTGAGACTGACGAGAATGCCGAGCGAAGGGCAAGCCCGAGCAATGTAGCCATGAGCGGGTGGGGTCCAGCAAGGCTTCTTAGAATCGGTCAGTGTGAGACAGAACCCTGACGAGCGAAGTCAGAATATGCAGGCAAGCCCGGGGTTTATGACCCTTGTGCGGGTGGGGCCTTTGCAAGGTTCCGTGTGACGACGTGTGTACCGTTAGGGACATGGTGGTTCCCTTTTGTTTGCGGCTTTAAGCCAATGGGGAAACGGAAGTACCCAGTGTTTGATGTTGTGCTAGATGCATACGAGCTAGGGTGCCTTGGGTGAAACCCGGGTTGCATTCATGTTACATAGTAGGCCCCTTTCACTTTGTACAAAACATAGAAAACATGTACGCTGTATGAGACATCCAAGCCTGTTTTTCCGCTTTAATATATATGCTCTTTTGGTATACGAAGTGCTAACTTGCAGGTGGAGTGGTACCCCGGGGTCCGTTAGGGACGGCTGGGAGGAGATGTGTTTGTTACACAGTAGAGGTCAGCCTTTGCTGACCCACGTTTCTTCAAATCCTTACAGGGCAAGGATCGCAAGCAGGAGCTAGCGCGCCGGGCGAAAAGCCCTAAGCCTCATGAAGTGTTGTTGTGCTTGGATTTTCCTTTTGTGTTTGCTACTCTTGTTATGTTTATGTCCGGCTTGCATGTCGAGGTAGCCTAGGAGTGCTTGGCACATTTTTATTTGGACTATTATTGTGTAAGGCCTTAAGGCCATCTGATACTCTACTGCTAGTGGATAACTTCTGTCTGTTAGCGTTCTGTTTCCGCTGTGTTTGTCTGGAGTTTTGAGATTGGGTAGTTTTCATATCATCTTTTAATACTAAAGCTGTGACATCCGTATGTTGTGGGGCCCCTGTCGGACCCATATTATATGGTCATTACAGGGGAGGTGTTACAATTGTAACGCCCCGAAACTAAAAAGAGGAACGAGCGGCATTTGAGCCAAGTTTGGGCCTTGGTAAGGTCAACACGGCCTGTGACACGGGCGTGTCACATGGCCGTATCATGCTCGGGTCATTGACGTGAGGTCGACGATTGTTGAGGGCTGGGAATACGGCCTGGGACACAAGCGTGTCCTAGGGCGTATCAAGCACACGACCGCTGACACGGTGTTCCAAATGGTCGTGTCCTATTTGGATGTTTTGGTCCTGTGTCGATTGAGGGACACGACCAGGAAAACAGGTGTGTACTGATTGATAAGGGGGTGTCGAAGTTTACACGGGCGTGTCTAAGCCTGTGTTCTATTCGGGGCGTGATGGTTTCAGCGCCGATTGAGGAACACGGCCCATGACACGGGAGTGTCCATGTGTGACACGAGCGTATCACAAGCCATGTCATAGGCCATGTCCTGTTCTGGATTTCCTGGTTTACGGCGAGTGTGGAACAAGGCCTTGGATACGGGTGTGTCGCAAGCCGTGTTCGGCCCAACAATTTGACTTTAAGTGCGAATCGTGTCCGTTTGTTTCCTTATTTTCGGATCCAAGGGCTCAGGTTTGTCTATGTTGGGATTTAGGCCGGGAATAGGGTTTCTAAACGATCATTTCATGTGATCATTCTCTTTCTAAGACTTTAGAGAGAGGGGAGAGCAAGGAGGAAGAGGAAGAGGAAATCCGGCCGCCGGTGAAGCTTCGTAGCCCGGATTCTCGATCCGAGTCCAGATCTCCGAAGGCAAGGCCGATACGGTGTTTTCCATCCGACAAGCTCTTCATGGCGCCGAAGCGAAATGCTAGGGAAATGATTCTATACTTGGACATGTGAAGTCCTCCTTTCTTCTTGTATAGGAAGCCCGCTCTCGCGAGTATGCGGTGAGTTTGAGGTGTTCCTTCGGGTAGACATGAATAATCCCCGTTGTTTTGCATGTAGAGTTCGGAATCGAAGTACGGACATAGGCATGGTGTGTGAAGCCTACCCGAATAAGTTGATCCTGATCGGTGATATTTCATTATGCATGAATGGTCGGAGAAGACTCCGTGCCGATAGTTGTTTTTGGGTTTTCTATGCGGTAGATTTCATTAGAGAATCTTGGGGATTAACTCTAAGGTGCACCCAGAAAACGGGGCAAAAGCGCTATTCTACCATCTTGGTGGCCTGAGAGCCAACTTGTACATAACTGGGTTATGTAAGATTTGTGTAATCGCTTTGGGCCTCGGGGAAGCCTGACCCGCGCATATGGCTTAAATTGACATTACGGTGTTAGCAAAGGGTTAGGAAGAACTGTACCCATTCTGTGTCGTTCAGTTTAAGAGACCTAAAGTATGTGGAACTTACCGCTGGCATATATGGAGGGTCTTAGGCTTAGGCCAGAAGGACCAAAATGCTCGTGAGATTTGTCGTCCTAGAGGCGGTGGTTGACCGAGTTCATCGTATAAGTGTCCTGAGAGCACGGGGCGTACGACCGTCTATGCCTATGCTTGTGGTGAAGTGTGCTTAAATTGTACTTTCGTTATCCCATTTGTTTATATTAATGCATTGCAGGGAAGGAGCACCTCCACACCAAATAAAGGGGATGGGTCATTATAATTTGGTCAGCTTTAGCTGACCGTTTGTAACGACCCCATTCGTTAAATGACGTATAGTAGAAGGTCCGGCCGGGGCCCCACACTATATGCCACAAACAGACGGTGAGGTCACAGGATAATACCAAACCAAATACGAATCCTAACTCAGAGCATTCTAGCGGAAGCTTTCAGTTACAACTTTGAACTCTAATCCGGAATGTCCAAATATATAAAACCACCTTTATATATCAAACCATGGAATGTACACAAAACAAGAGTCTGGCCTTAAGGCCTTACAGTTCCTCTTTACATGCAACATGTTTTACAAACCTCGGCGCGCAGGCCGGCCATACATGAGTACAAGAGAAAACAAAACAAAGCCATTCGCTTAGCCTTCAAGGGCTAGCAGCAGCAGCAGCAGCAACAGCAGTAGGGCTTCAGCCCATCATTTACCACTTGGCTCTCCAGCACCTGCACGGGAACAATCCACCCAACCGGTGGCAAACAATGCAACGGTCAGCTTTCAGCTGACCCAATTATAACAATCCTACCCCTTTCTCGGGGCATGAGCATTCTTTCCCTGCAAGCATGGCATCATCAAATAGCAACTATGTGCGCGCAGGCACATTCAAGTCATCACAACTATCGGCCACACGGCCCGACAGTCCGTGCACTCAGGGCACATTTTCGGTGTACCGGAATACCAGGGTCAACACCACCGTCTACACGGTATTTGAGCATTCTAGTCTTTCCGGCGCGCGGGCCTAAGACTCTCATTAGGCGCTCCAACAAAACCTATACCAGGCTTCCAAGTCGGACGGACCTAACGCAGGTACGGATCAGCCACCCCCCGTTGCTCAAGTCGCCGAGCCACCTCGAATACGGAAGTATCCATGGCTTTTTATAGGCGCGGGTCGGTTTCACCTTTCCTGTTCGGCAATCTGCCTTTTCATCGAGTTGCAGCCCAACGGCTCAACTACTCACAAAGTGGCAACACACGGCCACAAGAGTTGCATCCAACCCTCTTCATTTCCTGGACATCGTCCAGTACTTTCTGCCACACCAAGCAACAGGTAGGAACAAGGCATCACAAGCCATAGGCATCACAAGCCATAATCACGGAGCCTTCTCCGATATGCAAACAAGCATCACCAATCCAGACCACGTCCAGATGGGCTTCACACAGCATGCCTAGAGCCGTACTCCAATTCCGGCCTCTAACAAGGGGGACTTCACATATCTACCCCAAGGGACACCACAACCCACCGCACACTCGCGGGGAAGGGTTTTGCCTATGCAATGCAGAAAAGAAGGACTTCACATGTCCAAGAAGGGAGATCGTTACCCTTGTCGATCTCTTCGGAGCCATCGAAAACGAGCCGGTTAGAAAGAACCGCAGCAGCCTTGCCTTCACAACGCCGGCTTCGGATCACGAATCGGACCACGGGAACTCCGCCGGTGGCTTGCTCTCCTCCTCCTTCTTTCTCTCTTCCTCTCTCTTTCTCTCTTCCTTAAGCACAAATGAAGAATGACTTCTTCATACTTCCACACGATTTAATCCAGCCAGGAAATCACCTGGGCCCTTGGATCAAAAGAGAGAAAACTGAACGGTCAAGATTTTCCCAAAAAAACCAATTTTTGGCCGACACGGCCTGTGACACGCCCGTGTCACAGGCCGTGTACCCTTTAAGCGGCACACACAGTTGAACCGACTGAACAACACGGGCCTCGACACGCCCGTGTCGAAGCTGACACGCCCGTGTCATTCTTGAGACATGCCCGTGTCTCCTGCTACACGGTACTCACCGATTTCCAAAACCAGTACACGGGTCGGAACACGGCAACTAACACGCCCGTGTCCAGCCTGACACGCCCGTGTTCCCGGCCGTGTTCAAGGCCGTGTGCGGCTCGGACTCGAATAGGCCAATTTTGAAAAATAATTCGAACACGCCCTGGGACACGCCCGTGTCGAAGGCCGTGTCCCAGGCTCGACGCTCGTCGACTATCAATCGTCGACTTAGCCTGAACACGCCCTGGGACACGCCCGTGTCCCAGGCCGTGTACACCCGACACGCCCTGGGACACGCCCGTGTCCCAGGCCGTGTTAAACAGCCTGCTACTCAAACTTCATGTTGAGTCTTTTTGGGGCCTTTTTGGGGTGTTACAACCCTCCCCCCCCCTTAACAAAATTTCGTCTCGAAATTTGCACGGTAAGGAAACAAGAACCAGCAAAGCTATAACTATGTTATAACAAAAAGTACACGGTCAACAGTTTATACAAATAACTCGGGAAACTCAGCTCGCAAGGTCTGCTCTCGCTCCCATGTTAGCTCTTCACGGCCACAATTGTCCCATCGGACCTTGACCATCCCGATCACTTTGTTCCGCAACTGTTTCTCGGCTCGATCCTCGATCCAAATGGGTCTAACCCTCGTCGTTAGCCCATACTCGACCGGTACTCGATCATTCTCCACGACTTGAGCTGGATCCTTTACCGCCTTACGAAGGACTGAGATGTGAAACACATCATGTAATCCACCCAAGTCCGCTGACAGTGCTAGTCGATAGGCAGCTTCCCCAACTCGCTCCACCACCTCAAATGGACCAAGATACCTCGGACTTAGCTTTTTCAAACGCCGAATCCTGGACACGCCTTTGAAGGGTTTGATCTTCAAATATACCCAATCACCCACCGCGAACTCCACGTTCCGGTGCTTGGCATTGTAGTACTTTGCTTGACGATCTTGGGCTATCAATAGCCTCTCCCGAATAGAGCGTATGAGCGAAGTAGCTTCTTCGACTTCCTTTTTCCCACTCAGCTTCGATTCGCCTGCTTCTGCCCAAGCTAACGGTGTACGGCATTTCCGACCATATAGAGCTTCAAATGGTGCCATACCAATACTCGCTTGGTAGCTATTATTATAGGCAAATTCGACAAGGAATATATAATCTTCCCATCTCTTACCAAAGTCTAGGGCGCACATGCGGAGCATATCCTCCATCGTCCTGTTGGTTCGTTCAGTCTGGCCATCCGTTTGGGGATGAAAGGCCGTACTAAACGCTAATTTTGTACCCAACATTTGATGAACGAGCCGCCAATCATTCGATGTGAACCGCCCATCACGGTCACTAACGATGCTCCGAGGAACACCGTGCAGTCGAACAACCTGCTCCACATAAAGCTTGGCCAATGTTTCCACTGAATCGTCTCTTCTGTTTGGAAGGAAGTGCGCCACTTTTGTCAACCGGTCCACAATCACCCAGATTGAATCATGACCGCGTTGAGATCTCGGCAAGCCATGCACGAAATCCATCGAAATATCATCGAACTTCCACTCCGGAATAGGTAACGACTTCAGGAAACCGCCAGGCTTCTGGCATTCTGCTTTCACCAATGCACAGGTGTTGCATTCAGCCACATAACGCGCGACATCTTTCTTTAATCCGGGCCACCAGAACAGCTTTTTCATATCTCTGTACATCTTTGTGCTCCCTGGGTGAATTGAGTACTTTGCAAAGTGAGCTTCGTACATCAACTCTTCCCTCAATTTACCCCCACTCGGGACGCACACTCGACCATTTCTTCTTAACAAACCGTTGTCCCAAGAGAATTGGTCATCCGGCCCATCCTTTGTATAGCGCTGGAGACTTTCATCAAGCTCCGTTGCTCGCCGAACTCTGTCCGCAAGGTCATATTGCACCTCCGTCCAGTTCAAACATGCATCGGTTGACGCACCCTTGTCAACACACGATATCTCCATTGCTTCCAATTCCTGGATCAATCGCTGATCATGCCTCTGCAACCATCTTGCCCATCCCGGAGTCTTTCGACTCAAAGCATCAGCGACCACATTTCCCTTCCCGGGAGTATAGTGAATCTCGAAGGTGTAGTCCCCAAGGAACTCCATCCATCTTCGTTGTCGCATGTTAAGATCCTTCTGATCCAACAAATACTTTAGGCTCTTGTGATCCGTATAGATATCCACTTTCACGCCATATAGATAGTGCCGCCACAACTTGAGCGCAAAGATTACCGCCGCCAACTCCAAATCATGGACGGGGTAATTCCGCTCATGCACTTTCAACTGACGCGAGCCATAAGCAATCACTTTACCAAACTGCAGAAGGACGCAGCCTAAGCCGCTCCCTGATGCATCACTATAGATCTCATACCCATCGGTACCACATGGCGATGTCAACACAGGCGCCGTGGTCAAACGACTCTTCAAGTCTTCAAAAGCTCGCGCGCACTCTAGCGTCCAAATGAACTTTTGATCTTTTCTCGTCAGCGTGGTCAGAGGTAAAGCAATCCGTGAGAAGTTTTCCACAAACCGTCTATAGTAGCCCGCAAGTCCAAGGAAGCTCCTGACCTCGGCCACTGAAGACATCACTGGCCAATCTCGGATGGCACTTATCTTCAACGGATCCACCGCGATACCCTCTCCGCTTACCACATGGCCTAAAAAGGCTACTGAAGAGAGCCAGAACTCACACTTTGAGAACTTGGCAAAAAGCTTATTCCTCCGCAGGGTATGCAAGACCAACCGCAAATGGTTTGCGTGATCCTCTTCCGACTGAGAGTATACTAAGATGTCATCGATAAACACAATAACAAACAAATCCAAATACTCTCGGAACGTTCGATGCATTAGGTCCATAAATACCGAAGGCGCATTACATAGGCCAAACGGCATTACCGTGAACTCATAATGCCCGTAGCGTGTTCCAAACGACATCTTGGGAATGTCACCTTCCCGAATCCTTAGCTGATAATATCCCGATTTCAAATCCAACTTGGAATAGACCGTTGATCCCGCCAGCTGATCAAAGAGGTCGTCAATCCGCGGAATCGGATATTTGTTTTTCTCCGTCAGCTTATTCAACTCGCGGTAGTCAATACACAACCGTAAGCTACCGTCTTTCTTCTTCACAAAGAGAACAGGTGCGCTCCAAGGTGACATACTTGGGCGTATATAACCCTGCTCCAACAACTCTTGCAATTGGACTTTCAACTCAGCCATCTCCTTTGGCGCGACGCGATATGGAGAGCGGGCCACAGGTTTCGCACCTGGCACCAACTCAATAGAGAAGTCAATCTCCCGCTGGGGTGGTAACCCAGGAAGATCTTTCAGAAACACATCGGCAAACTCTGACACAACTGGCACTTCACCGACACTGGCCTTAGGCTCAACAGCCTGAATTAGCGTGAAGAATAACTCCGCGCCCTTCCGAACAGCATTGATGACTTGGAGTGCAGACAACAACGTTCCGCCAACTCCTCGCATACCAGTGAACTTCGTCACAAGCCCGGTATTCTGGCCCAGTGTAATCTCTTTGGAGTTGCAATCAATAAAGGCACGCTGCTCCGAGAGCCAGTCCATACCAAAGATCACATCAAACTCCGATAACTGTAGCACAGCTGCACTCAAACCGAAATCCCGACTTCCTATTTGCACATCCACATCGCAAGCCCTATCCGCAAGCATCACACAGCCATTCGGCAATAGCACCCTTGTACTATCCACCGTCACATGACTTGGTACCCCAATGCGAGATACAAAATCCTCAGACAGAAAAGAATGCGAAGCACCCGTATCAAACAGGGCTCTCGCCAAGTAATTCCGAATCAGGACAAAGCCTGCAACACACACAACATGCACAAGCTATATATAACCAAAACCAAAAGCACCAGCAAGTAAACTAAATCAACTCGTACCTATGACGACGTCACTTTGCTTAATCGCTTCCTGTTGGCCAAGTTGATAGATTCGGGGCTGCGCCTGGGAAGCAGAGGAATCCACCACCGCTTTGCCCTTCTCAGCATAAGACGCACCCGCCTTCTTTTCCCCTTTGGGCTGAACCATCCGACAGTCACGGGCTATATGCCCCACCCGGCCACAGTTATAGCATGTACGAGAATCCGGCCTTGATGTCGCTCCCGACACCACGGTCGTAGTCACTTGCCCAGATGGCTTGGACCTCTTGCCCCCTTTCTTCTGGTAAAACGACTTACTCGGGCGAGGTGCTTGTACCTCTGGCTTAACTAAGCCCTTGTTCCCTTGCACCCGCCGCATGTCCTTCTCCAACGCGCACGCAGTATCAACCAACGCCTGAAACCCTTGGCTCACAGAACTCGAAAGCAGGAATCTCAACTCATCCCGCAATCCTTCATAGAACCGATTCGTTTTCCTTTGGTCATCCGCGAAGATTGTTCCCGCATATCGTCCCAACCTGGTAAACTCATGCAAGTAGACATCCACACTATCTTCCCCTTGCTTTAACCGTTGGAACTCATTCTCCATAGCGATGCGTTGCGCCGCTGGGACATGTTTCGCCAGAAATATCCGAGAGAACTCCTCAATCGACACTTGTATTAATTGCCTGCCCGCCAACTGGTGTAGCTCAACCTCGTCCCACCACAACCGCGCCTCCCCTTCAAGCATGAAGGTGGCTAAGGTGACTTTGAGAGTTTCCTCCGCCCTGATCGCTGTCATTATCCTCTTGACACGCGATAACCAATCTTCCGCCTGCGTTGGGGATCCCATTCCCGCAAACGTAGGAGGACTGAAGCTCATGAATTGCTTCAACTGTCGGTCAGCTGCTCGTGGATCTACAGCCTCAACCGGCTCGGGTCTTACATCAACACGAACTGGCACTACTGCCGGCTGCGCTTGCCCGGTCGGCTGAATCATGGCAAATAGCACCTCAGCAACTAAGCGAACCGTTTCCGCAGATGGAGGAGGTGTTGGCACCTCAGTTGGTGCCGCACTCTCATCAGAACGCTGGGGCTCAGACTGCCCAGCACCACTACGTGTCACCTATAGGTGGACAAGACACACATTAGCGAACGTATGCAAGCAAAACAACACAAAAAGGAACGCGCAGATTCCTCAAACAAGAGTTTGTACATTCCTTCATGGACATTCCAGAGTTCATTAGCGTTATAGCAGGTCGCACAAACACGTGCTCGCCACCCCACAAAAGAATTCGACCACGAATTCGAAAGAGGAAGACCGACAAAAGCTGATACCAAAATGTAACGACCCCATTCGTTAAATGACGTATAGTAGAAGGTCCGGCCGGGGCCCCACACTATAAGCCACAAACAGACGGTGAGGTCACAGGATAATACCAAACCAAATACGAATCCTAACTCAGAGCATTCTAGCGGAAGCTTTCAGTTACAACTTTGAACTCTAATCCGGAATGTCCAAATATATAAAACCACCTTTATATATCAAACCATGGAATGTACACAAAACAAGAGTCTGGCCTTAAGGCCTTACAGTTCCTCTTTACATGCAACATGTTTTACAAACCTCGGCGCGCAGGCCGGCCATACATGAGTACAAGAGAAAACAAAACAAAGCCATTCGCTTAGCCTTCAAGGGCTAGCAGCAGCAACAACAACAGCAGTAGGGCTTCAGCCCATCATTTACCACTTGGCTCTCCAGCACCTGCACGGGAACAATCCACCCAACCGGTGGCAAACAATGCAACGGTCAGCTTTCAGCTGACCCAATTATAACAATCCTACCCCTTTCTCGGGGCATGAGCATTCTTTCCCTGCAAGCATGGCATCATCAAATAGCAACTATGTGCGCGCAGGCACATTCAAGCCATCACAACTATCGGCCACACGGCCCGACAGTCCATGCACTCAGGGCACATTTTCGGTGTACCGGAATACCAGGGTCAACACCACCGTCTACACGGTATTTGAGCATTCTAGTCTTTCCGGCGCGCAGGCCTAAGACTCTCATTAGGCGCTCCAACAAAACCTATACCAGGCTTCCAAGTCGGACGGACCTAACGCAGGTACGGATCAGCCACCCCCCGTTGCTCAAGTCGCCGAGCCACCTCGAATACGAAAGTATCCATGGCTTTTTATAGGCGCGGGTCGGTTTCACCTTTCCTGTTCGGCAATCTGCCTTTTCATCGAGTTGCAGCCCAACGGCTCAACTACTCACAAAGTGGCAACACACGGCCAAAAGAGTTGCATCCAACCCTCTTCATTTCCTGGACATCGTCCAGTACTTCCTGCCACACCAAGCAACAGGTAGGAACAAGGCATCACAAGCCATAGGCATCACAAGCCATAATCACGGAGCCTTCTCCGATATGCAAACAAGCATCACCAATCCAGACCACGTCCAGATGGGCTTCACACAGCATGCATAGAGCCGTACTCCAATTCCGGCCTCTAACAAGGGGGACTTCACATATCTACCCCAAGGGACACCACAACCCACCACACACTCGCGGGGAAGGGTTTTCCCTATGCAATGCAGAAAAGAAGGACTTCACATGTCCAAGAAGGGAGATCGTTACCCTTGTCGATCTCTTCGGAGCCATCGAAAACGAGCCGGTTAGAAAGAACCGCAGCAGCCTTGCCTTCACAACGCCGGCTTCGGATCACGAATCGGACCACGGGAACTCCGCCGGTGGCTTGCTCTCCTCCTCCTTCTTTCTCTCTTCCTCTCTCTTTCTCTCTTCCTTAAGCACAAATGAAGAATGACTTCTTCATACTTCCACACGATTTAATCCAGCCAGGAAATCACCTGGGCCCTTGGATCAAAAGAGAGAAAACTGAACGGTCAAGATTTTCCCAAAAAAACCAATTTTTGGCCGACACGGCCTGTGACACGCCCGTGTCACAGGCCGTGTACCCTTTCAGCGGCACACACAGTTGAACCGACTGAACAACACGGGCCTCGACACGCCCGTGTCGAAGCTGACACGCCCGTGTCATTCTTGAGACACGCCCGTGTCTCCTGCTACACGGCACTCACCGATTTCCAAAACCAGTACACGGGTCGGAACACGGCAACTAACACGCCCGTGTCCAGCCTGACACGCCCGTGTTCCCGGCCGTGTTCAAGGCTGTGTGCGGCTCGGACTCGAATAGGCCAATTTTGAAAAATAATTCGAACACGCCCTGGGACACGCCCGTGTCGAAGGCCGTGTCCCAGGCTCGACGCTCGTCGACTATCAATCGTCGACTTAGCTTGAACACGCCCTGGGACACGCCCGTGTCCCAGGCCGTGTACACCCGACACGCCCTGGGACACGCCCGTGTCCCAGGCCGTGTCAAACAGCCTGCTACTCAAACTTCATGTTGAGTCTTTTTGGGGCCTTTTTGGGGTGTTACACCGTTGCTTTTGTTTGCCACCGTGATGTGGAATGTTGCTTGCAGGTGCTGCGGAGCCGAGTGGCAAATAGCGGGCTAAAGCCTTTATTACAGTGCTGGCCCTCGAAGGAAAAAGTGTATTATTTACTTTATTCTCAAATGTGATCGGCCTGCGTGCCGTTGTATGGAAGACAAATTTTATTTAAGTGAACTTTTATAAGGACATAAGGCTCGGTACTTTGTGTATTTGTACGTTCATTCCTATTTTGGTTTGTTAGTTGACATTCATGCTTTTGGCTAGGTTCTTTCTTTGTAACTTATTAAATTTCTTCCGCTAGAATGTACTCTGTGTAGGACGTGTGATTGTAAGAATGGTTTCATTTAGTAACCCACCGGTCTGCACATGGTATATGGCATCGGGCCCCGGTCGGACCTACTGCTATATGCTATGTGACGGATAGGGGTGTTACACTTTGCATTATCAATAGCCTAAACTTTCAAAGAAGCTCTACTACTTCAGCATAAGTCTCTGATTTGTACGCGCTGGTCAACTGTTGGAGGTCGCAATGAAGTCCTCCCAGAAATCCCTTCACTCTACCGGCCTCAGAGTCTACCAAGCTTGGAGCAAACCTACTCAACTTACTTAATTCTATCTCATACTTACTAACTGTTAGTTGTCTGTGCTTCAGGTGCAGAAATTTATTCATCAGACGGTCTTGCTCTACCGATGGCAGAAATTTCTTTTGCAACATCCCCTTAAAATATTCCCACGAACATCCCTCTTCGAGGCTCTCTTTCTCTCGGATTTGCCAGATCTTAGCAAGGCCCTTCAGCTTGTAAGCAGCAACCATTACCTTCTAGGCCGCATAAATTCCCGAATACAAAAACATCTCCTCAATGACAATGAACCAATCATCTAAAGCCATGAAATTGGCTTTCCCGTCGTAGGTAGGAGGTCCTAATTGCTGGAAGTGCGAAATGAGATTCATCTCTGGTGGCATCAGAACTGGAGTCACCAGAGGAGTACGAGGAATAGGTAAAGTTTGACCCACTGTAGGGTCCTACTCCCCAGGCTACTGTACTAAGGAGGCAATCAACAAATCCTGAATCTTCGATTGCATTGCAAGCATCACCCTAGACAGGGCCTCATTGCTCTGACATAGCCCTTCAATCATTCCTCACTTTGTGCACCTGACGACTCATCCTCAGACTGGGGAGTTGACCTTGTTGCAATATTATTTGGTGGCATTCCTAATAATACAACTAACAACTCATCAAAACCTATGTTAATGCTAGGACGACTCAACATAGCTCAGACCATACATGTATAGATACTTGCTCTTGTTGCTACCTTGCTCTTGGATTCTCGAAAGAGATGTTATGCTTGACCTAGGTTGTTATACCATCATACTATTGACTTGTGTGCATATATTATGAATGAATGAATTCTCATTTCTTTATTTTAAAACCATGTGTGTACATATGTCATAATGTAGATCTTGACTTGGCACGTGTGCTAATGCTAAGTTTTGTCATGCATGTTCTATGCTTCTAGTATATTCCTTAATGCATGTTATGAGAAGCATACACATGAAATATTATGCATCCTATACTACATAATAATCACAAGTTGCTTTCTATGAGGATCCATATACAAACACATATTATGCATCTCATACTACATAATATGCCCGTATACTTCTTATAATGCTTATGTGTGTAGTATTCATGCCTTAGCCAAGAAGTATTAATGACACCTCAATGTGTGTATGCAATGAGAGAAGATAACTTAAAACCTTACCATAGATAGTCATTCGACCAATTTGTTAAACAAACCTCCCTCTGATAATCACTGTCATAGCCCGCATTTTCTCATCATTAAATAATGTATTAAAGTAAGAGAAAATACATGCCATAATGTCACACCGTGTTCGGGACAACTGTAGATGCTCAGGAAAGAACTTACTCCTAACACTTTCCATGAAATTCTCAAGTTTGTTATGATGAAAATGTAGTTTAAGATTGAGTTTTTGTGGTTGTATCACTCAGCTTAGTAGATCAACTAGTACACGAGTAAAAATACACATATGCGCAGTTGAAAAATACTTTATTTAGTTCATTTGTTATACTATATGAACATGAAAATCCACTAGAACAATTCACGATATGCATACCTCTAGATTTATTATAAATACTTAAAGAGCTTTTACGTTCATTGAAATAGAGTGACGTTTGATTTAAAAAAGATGTCATGAGTATGAGATAAGAATATTTATCTTTTTATATTTTGAATATAACTAACATGCAACCTAACATAAAACCATCCCAGAGAGCAAGTTTGCAAAACAAACCAGCAAGAAAATAACATAACAACTAGCAAATAGTCTAAGATCTACAATAATTCATTGTGGGAATCAAAAACTTGACACGAACCAACAAAACAAAGTGTATGTCTAAACTAAAACAAGAACAACAAAACTACCTCACGAAGGGAAGGTAAGAACCACTATTACTACAACAGGAAGCCTGAGGCCGCAAACTCTAGCTACTCAAACCGCTATTGCTCTAAGCCAAAGGCATTCAAAAGAAATAATGCCTCAGCAAGAAACAACAAGTGATAAAAACAAACAAAAAGTAAATAAACAAGAGGACTCAAAGGGTTACAAACCCAAGACAGAATAATTGTCAAACCATAATATCTAGATAATAAAATAATTAGCATTTAAGAGTTCATGAGGTTAGGTATGTAAAGTTGCACTAGATACGACTAAGAGCTATGCATAATTAAAATCTGTAAAGGTATGCTTATAAACATATGCATTTATATAAGAAAACACTAATCAATTGTAAAGCATGAATGATTAAAACTGGTAAAAGAATCATGGTACTGAGGCGGTGGCCATATTGTCCAACACAAACCATAAGACCAAACAACTCAAAATTGTACTATGGGGGTGGCCACATTGTCCAACACAACCCAACAGTCCAAAAAAAACCACCAGGTGTAATGATTCATAAGCCAACACTGAGATGGTGGTCATTTATCCACTACCAACCCTAACCCAAAAATGAACTTCCAAAAGTACTGATAATGAAATAAAAACCCAAGACTTAACATCAAATTTCCATAATGACACAAAGTAAGAAAGTACAAAAAATCTATAAAGGTATACTCAAGGAATTGGATTTCATCCGACAAAAAAAATTCTAAGTCCACACTAATTCATCGAGAATACTTGATGAATTCAAAGTCACTCGATGCTTTTCTACTCCACTCAACGCCTTTTGACACCAGTCAATGCTTTTTGACTCCACTCAATGCTTTTGTCTCCAAGACTGGTTCACTCGATGCCTAATTGGAATCACTCGATGCCAAAAGACAACACTCGATGAATTTGACTCCAAGACAGATTCACCCAACGCCTAACTAGAATCACTCGATGCACACGATGCCAAGATAGTATCACTCAACGAACTCGATGTCATGGTGTGATCACTCGATGAATCTGACTCCAAGACAGATTTACTGAATGAACTCGATGCCAAAGTAAAATCACTCGATGAATTCGTCAGGAATACTCGACGAAAAAGACTTTGCTCTACAAATTTTCCTGGTCTCAATGGATTTTTCTTGGTTTTGTGAAGTGACTCGATGAACATACTTAGACAAATTTTCTACACTACCTTAATTCAATTTAAATAGTAGGGCACCAGATCTTACAACATTTCTAAGTTCCATAGGAGAAAAAGAAGAGGTAAACATGAATAATAACAATAAAACAAGAGAGTCAACAAGTGGAAAAAAAGAGGGCAAACCACTACTTGCCTCAAAATCACCAGAAACTCGACCTCCTGAATAATCCATGGCATAGATCTGCCGAAGAAGAAAGCACGACAACGAAATTTGGAGATATTGGACAAAATGAAGGTTTAGGGCCACACACCCCAATGCCAAAAGTCCACGAAAACAAAAAATACCTACCACCATGAGAGATCTCAACGAGAGCTTTCCGGATCTATGCTCCCATGAAGATTTCGCCCACCAGAGCTCCCCTAATGGCTACCGAAAGGTTCACGATGAAAAAATCGTAGCCTCTCCCATGACCCTCTCGATCAGACCATTTTGGGGAAGAAGGATGAGTAAGGTTTTCATTTTATATGTATATATACATATATATGTATATATTATAATATATTATTAATATTATAATAACTAGAAAAAACTCAAATGACGAGAATGACAAAATCACCTCGGTTTTCGAAGATATTCGCACCAAAAATAAATGGCGGTGCCACAAATCCAATGACCAAGTCAAAATCAGGATCCGCCAAACCAAACTCAAGTTAATAATTTCCCGAAGTTAAAACAACAAAACATCCTTATAAAATCCACCGAGACCCCAATGAATAAAATTTCGCACTAATGACGGCGCACCATTAACTATGCATCAACGTAACTCCCTTACATCATTATTATGCCACTAAAGGGATTAAAATAATTATCAAAAACTTAGGGGCGTTATAGTAAGGGAGAAGGATGAGGATGGCTATGACGAAGGGACATCTTATCAAGCTGATCCAATGTCCTCAACATTCTTGGCTCAATTGAAGAATCTGTTAGATGATCAAAGAAGACAGCTAGAGCACTATGTGGATGATTCCATCAAAGAACTAAGAAAGGGTCATCTACAAAGATCAAGTCCATTAGATTTGAAGTGAACCTGCTCAATGACAATACAGTTAAATTCTTCATAAGGGCTACTCATGTTGTGACATTTACTGAAAGCAAACTTCAGGAGATTGGACTTAGGTAAAATGACATTATACATAATCAGAACATCATATCCAGCAATATGGAAATGGTTCATAATGCTCAGAAGCATTGAATGGATGCATGCACACAGATTTTGGATGATCACCTGTTGGATGTCAAAAATCATGTTACTAAAGGGATAAATTATGTGTTTGAAAAGATGACTCATGCCAAGAACTCCCTGACTACAACTATATCAGAAGATGTCATAAAGAGGGAGAAGGCAATGATCAAAGCAAACAATGAGAATGTTGTTTGGGTCACTAATGTAATTAGTTGATTATGGGGACTTGAATAATTTTCATATGATAATGTGGCTTCTGCACCTCTTATAGAAGAACAGACTGATGGTTCTCAGTCGGATAATCTGTATGATAATCAATATGGGAATAAATATGGTGGTCAGTGGGATAAACCCTCTGCTGTTGTTACTGATATTCCTACCTTCTGCCCCACTACTACACAAAGACTGAAAGCTAAAAGCAATTCAGTTACAAAAGATGAGGAAATTAAGCTCACCAAAAAGAGATACATAGAAGATATGGAAACCAGGCCAGACTTTGAAAGATGGAGTCCTCAATCAAAGACTATCATTCTATCTACCTGGGATTAAATAAAAGAGAATAAGACATGTAGGACAAAGTTGTATAGCTTAATAGAATGGGCTAAACTAGAAAGAAATAAAGAGGCCAGGAGAAATTGAGAAGAGACAAGAAGACTGGTGCAATGCCACCAGATGCTCTTAAGTCAAGCAAATATTTCCCAAAGCCCTATAGTTATTTTGAAAGACAGAAGTAGGAGAAAATAAATGTTGATGAAAAGGCTGCAAAGAAACCCCACAGAGGCACAGTTATCAAGGAACCTTAAACCTGAAATGTTTTTGTATTCCTTAAGGGCTCTAGGATTGAGTACATTATTATAAGCATAATGTATGTTTATAATTATCTCTTTGAATGTTAATCACATCTTTGACTATTTGTCAGCTATTACTCTTGTTAGATGTGAATGTTTTTCTATGCATATGGTTGTGTATATCATTGATATGTGTTCTAACTTCTTCAAATAGTGGGAGATTATTAGGTCCATTGATCACAATGTCCTAGATTTGAAGAAGGCCCACAGTTCAATGGTATATACATGATTGAATCAAATATACATGGTCAAGATCATTGTATGCAAGTAGTATGTTGTTATATTGATTAGACTGGTTGTCAGGGTCACAATGACAACTGGACTCTAGAAAGGGCATTTGATAAGCTAAAAATAGGCTAAGTCCAGAAGTGTTGAGTGAACTCACTTCACACACTGCCAGAAAGATAAATGCATTGATAGAACACTATGTAGTCAAAGCCTTAGTATTGTTGAATTGAAATCTGCCTATGTACAGAAGCGTTGAGTGAAGTCAGTTCACTCAATGCCTACTCAAAAGGATTTTTGATCAAGTCAGAAATCGTGAGTGAGTGAAGGACCAATCAACGCCTCATTGAGAAATTCAACAAAGTTAGAAAGAGTTGAAAGAGTTGTTTATTGAAGCTTCACTCAACGCCTACATACAGGAAAATTCAACCATATCCAATAGCGTTAAATGATGAATGCTCACTCAATGCCTTATCAGCAAGGCTGTAAAAGTCCAACGCGGTGAGTGATGAAGGTTCACTAAACACCTCAGGTAACAAAATTTTTGCCAAATTTTTTTGCGCCGAGTCTCTTGACTGCACTCAACGCCTTTGCTGATTGACTAGAAATTGCTAAGTCTAGAAGCATGTCATGCTGATGTCATCCAAAATACAAATGTTGTGGGACTTGCATGCTAAATAACAAAAACCATTATATGGCTTTTATACAGCAATTAATGCAAAAGATAAATGGCAGTTAACTAATTTGGCTGGCCCATACAACTCAAAGAGCCATTAGACAACGAGTCATAAAAAGATCTTTTTAAGAAGTCAAGAGGAGCTTTTTGGTCATCTTCTTCATCTATATCAAGGAAGAAAATCCTAGACACTAGGATTAACAAGAAGTTCTGCGAGATTCAGACTAAGGATAGTTGTTTGAAGATTACAAAGAACCAAAAAATATAAAAGTATTCAATAACAAGAAAAGAGAACTTGTTTTTTGGTCAAGAAAGAGAAGCAACAAAACATAAGGGGTTATTCATCCTCAAGGCCTCTGCACTCAAAACCGGTACATCAAAATGCTTGAAGAAATAATGATCTGCAGTTGTCTTCTCAGCATAAGTAGAAACATCTTGAAGATCTACAATCTTACTGTTGTGAAGAAGTTAGGCTTGAGCTTTCTCAGTCTTGGAAGAAGAAGACTTAGAGAACATTTTCTTTTTAGTCAATCATCATCAACCATTAACTCTACTTGTACTATAATTATTGATATGAGTTGTAAGCCTAACATATAAAGGTTGAGTGGTATAATTTGTTGAGGATCTGAGGTAGGGATTATGTGCTTAAGGTAGGAGCTTGGTTAAGATCCAAGGTAGGATATTTATTATCTCTGAGTCTAGTACTAACCTCCTAGCTTGAGTTATAGGTCTTCCTCATAAGCCTGACGTAGGTGATCTATAGGGTAACTAAGTTGAAAGAGTTGATATTACTCTGATTAAGTAGGGTTGTGGCCTAAGGTAGGGTTTGGAGGAAGCCTGATAGATCCTAAGGGATCTGGGTTGTAAGCTCTTTAAGCTAACTTTGGAGAAGATTGTCTTGTCTAACACACTATTATAAAGTTGGGAGGGAAAGTGGATGTACCCATACCTTGGGAAACCACTATAAAATTTTGTGTACTATTTTTGTTCTTGAAAGCTAACATAAAAAATCAAACACACAACTCACCAAAGTAAAAGGTTATTCACAAAGACTAGAAGCCCTATTCACCCCCCTCCCCCTCTAGGTGTATAGCTACTCTTGAAACAAAGACTTTCAAAAAAGAAAAAGTAAAAATAAATAAAATTAATATATATTTTAGAGAAATAAATAAATATTTTTGTGCCAATAATTTGAGTAAAAATACACGTTATCAGGTATCAAACTGAGCTCCCTGCTCAAAGTAGTAAAAAGATAGTTGTATTTCAGGAGATTTCGGACATAACTAACTTTAGGTTTCATATCTGCAGAGAACTTATTCCACTTATAGAGGTTGGAATCCTACTAGTGGGTGATACACCAACTCCAGTATATTTATCAAGTTCTCCCAAACCCAATGATGATAAATCAATTAGCCAAAAGAACTACCCCAGAATATTATAGTGGAATCTTCTAACCTTCCTGGTATCTCAAACATAAATAATGCTGAGGAAACTTCAAGCTCTATCCTATAGCAAGTGAAAGAAATATTGGATGCATAATGCAAATCTCTAGATGATCACATCACAAATTCTATCAAGAATGTCAAAGAAGATCGGATGTGTGAGATCGCCATCATTAAGGAAATATGAATCATATAAATAGCGAGATTGCTTGATGGTTTGTAAAGGCTTTTGGGGTAGTGCACAATAATGTAAAAGTCATAAAGTTCATAGATGACAATATGAGGTTATGCAATCAACACTTTTACAGTATTAAAAAGTATGTTAGTGGAACAGATGCATTTCTAGAAAATGAAATCAACCATTTGCAGCAGTTCATCCTCAACTGCCATAATAAAGTACTCCTAGACCTTGAAAACAACTAACACGGTCTTCTTCAAGATCAGGAGGGCATATTCCAAAGTATGGGGAGTAGGAGAACATATTTTAATGTATGGGGAGTAAAATTGATGCATCTAAATCTGACCTTGAAAAGAAAAAATTTTGTGAAACTAGAAAGGGGGAGAAATCCAATGTTGACCATATAATGTGGGTTGTAAATAAGTTATGAGTGTCCTTTGGCCAGGATCCCTTTATTTATACCCATTAAGAATAGAACCTGCAGGAAAAACATGGCTTGCAAGAACAGCTACCACAGAATCTCATAGTATTGTATAACCAAATCAGTCCCTTCATTCAAGACTTAGATCAAGAATATATATACATACCTCCTAACACGTATGATACTAACTTTCTTATTGTCGTGCATAACAACAAGGACAAAAAAGCAAGTTGTTGAATAAGAGGAGGACAAAACTAGGCAGAGAAAAAGAAAATTCAGAGTGTAGATGGAGAGTAGACAAGATTATTAAATTTTCACTCCTTAATCAAGAAGAATAATAACCTCTATATGGGAATAATTCAAACCGAGAAATACTTATTGGGTGAAGTTGTATAGTAGTACGGAATTGTTATGTATAAAAAGAACGAAGAAGTTAGGAGGACGTTCAGAAGAGATAAAAAGGAAGGGAAGGTTCTAGCTAATTCACATTGGCCATGCTGATATCACTATAAGCCTCTCAGTAGGTTTGCATGGAAAAAATAGAAGAAACACACAACTGAGAAGGCATCTGTCAAAAGGATAAGAGGGGGCATCTGGGATTGGGATGATGTAGTCTAACACATTAAGATATTCATCTCTTGATTATATATGAGACATTTTTTAATGAATATTCTTACCTTTATTTTATCTATTTATTTTATTAATGTTCGGATCATCTATATTTGAGATCTAGACTTCTTCAAATATGGGAAGATTGTTGGGAATAGTGCCCACAATATTCTTGATTTGAAGAAGTCCTCACAATATAAATGAGCACATTTGTATTTGATATATGTGTACTCATCCTATGATGACACAGGTACATTTGTTCTCAAGCTCAGCGTAGGGCTAGACTTATTTTCATCAGATATATTCTTGCCAATGTAATACCTTATTGTGCAAGACACTGCGTCAACCTAAGTTTTAGACTATGTTGGATTTGGTACCCACCATAAAGAGGATTAGGAAACACAACTAAAAGCTTGGGTAAAGAAAAGAATTCAATAAAACAAGCAAAAGATTGCTAAGAAAAAATCCGACTAAATGGTCTTATTGAATATCCATAGATTCGAGTAGATGGTCTGGTCGAATATGCAGAAAATACAAGCAATCATCAGGAAGATAATAATTGCACTATGTATAAATTCGACTAGATCTAGTTGAATGGAAAGGGTGTCTGTTCAAAGGGGAAAATGTTTCGAGTGGATCTATGCCTGTGCATAATTTGCATGTCTAAATTTGACTAAACATCCAGTAGAACTAGTGAACATTTTGATCGAATATGCTGACATATTAAGACGAATAAATCAGCAATCTTCCGAAATAAAAAGGTTTTGGCTAAGTATAAATTTTACCAGATAAATAAAATCCATTTTCACTAAAGTATCTTGAAAGAAAATGGTGGGCCAAGTTTAAAATCGGGCACAGATAAAATAACTGCATCAAGGCTATTCAGACTGAAGAACTCTGTTTAAAAGAGAAAGTGAAGATTTGGCTGAATCATGAAATCATGGAGAAGCATCAAGGAAATTCGATCGAATCAGAAGTGTTAGTGCAGAAGTATGAAGGCAATTTGACTGGACATCCTTAAATATTTTAACTATATAGAAAGTATTGTGCTAAGTCCATATTTTTCTGGAAGAAGAAGCAGTATCAAGCAGATTCGAGTAGAAGGTGTGTGAAGAAGCACACTCAACTAAGTAAGACATAATTCGACTTGAAAGATAAAATTTGTCATGAATGAATGAATTCGACTAGAAAGAAGCAATTTGACTTGAAAGATAGAATTCACCATGATGGCAAGAATTTTACTGAATAAAGACTATCAAGTCGAATTATTCAAAAAAGAGAAAAGTAAAACCACATATTGATTTGTTGCTTGCTCATTAATGTCATCGTGAAAAGGTCCAATCGAATATGTGCTTCAAGGATATGGATCTCTAATATGCTGGGCACGAGGATGATTTGACTATTTATGAGTTCGATATTTATTGGGTTTTTCAAACTCATATGGGCTCAATTTGACTCACTTGCACTTCACCTTTAGTTTATTATTGCTATTCTTTCACTTGTTCGCATTTTCTCACAATGTGCACCATTTTGTCCCATTGTGGTGTGCAATTATGCATTATTTTGTTGGTTGTAAGCACATAGTACTCTACATGTCTATTTTTATTGATATTTACTCTATTTGTGTGTCTTGGAGGATTATGCACCGAGTTGGGTTTTGCTAAGCAGGTAGGCAGAACATCAATGTTGCCATATTTCTATCCTGTAGAAATCGCACGGTCGGGCATTTCCTTGACGCACGATCTATGTGATTGTGCATTTCCTGCATACTCCAAATTTGGTGATTTGTCTCGACCCATGGGTTTTGGTCGCTTAAAGTTAGTTTCGACTGTGCTGAGTAAAAATGTACAGCTTGCCTTTATTATCTAAAATTTTATGAAATTATTTTCCGTGTGTTTTTTCATGAAAAGTTGGATTCAACCGTGTGAGATGGAAAACACACGATCTACTCAGTTTGGCCTTGTTTTTGGTGATCTGTCACTAACTGTGCATTTGTTCTCATACAGGTGGATTCGCCGTGCGTGATCAAAACCACACAGTTTACTTTTGTACTAGTGTAACACCTCCATCTAACATGAAGATTATAACAAAAGGTTAAGTCGGGGTCCCGCACCTTATTTCTCGAACAGTCAATGGAGTTATGCAATGTCACAAAAATATTCACGTATCCTAACTAAGAGTTACTATTTAGCGGAAGCTTCTAAGTAAAAATAATCCACACAAGGAATGTCCACTAACAACCAAAGGAGTGATATATATTATATATATATATATATAATATTATATATATATATATATTATATATATAATGTTTAGCACCAAGGTGGTTTACGTGCTTCGACATGCAAGTCGGACATACATGAAAATAAGTAAACACCTTTCTTGTCCTTCAGGGCCAACTTAGAATAAAGGGGCTACACCCGCTACTTCTCGCTTGGCTCTCCAGTACCTGCATAGAGACAAATACCAAAATATGGCGAACGAAGCATCGGTCAGCTTTAGTTGATCGATTTATAACGACCTCACCCCTCACTCGGGGCAGCGGTGTTCCTTCCATGTAGGTAGTAGCATGTATATATATATATATATATATATATAGAAATAAGAATATGCAATTTAAGCACCATTCATCAAAGATGTTGGAGGACTTGGTCGCACGTCCTGTGCACTCAGGGAACATTGTCGGTGTATAGGATTCCAAGTCCCACTGCCATACTCAGTGATTGTTCACACATTTAAGCATTACAAGTCAGGCACGAGCAAATGACTCTCTCCTATACTATGACAAAGTTAATGACGCTCTCCTATACAGAGATTCAAGTCAGTGACTCACTCCAAGTCGATTGTCATAGGGAGAGTAAAGTTTAGTCATAACTCGTTGCTCAAATAGTCTGGTGAAACAAGCCATGACATTGGTCAGACTCCCCTTTCCTGTTCACAATATACATAACCATGTTATGTTCCAAGGTTGGCACTCACAGCTATCATAGTTGCGCACTCCAAGCTCACAACTCAATATGTTAGCCCCAATCTCCAAGAGACAGGCCAACATAGCTCTCTTTGAGCTACTGCAGCAGCGGTAGCACTACGTCGGGTGGTACCAAATAGAACCTCATTTTTATACTTCTTTCTCTTCTTTCCTTCTTCTCCTTCTTTCTTCAAATTGAAGAGAAAGTGAGAGAGAGAGAGTATAAAAGAGAAATGAATATCTATTCCAACCCTCCTCTGTTTAAGATACACGAGAGAAATCCGGGCCTTAGGATCCTCAAGCAAAAATAAGTGGATGGCCCAATTTAATAGGCCACCTTGTTTTAATTTATTACCGCCGCGTGGTAACTTACTATAGCCTTTCAATATCTTAGGCAATGGTGATGTTCTTACCAAACACTGCTTTGCTACTTAATGATTGCCTCGACATCACTTGACACGTTGCATGCTATCACTAGCGGTATCGCTACTGCTAGCAGTGGCAACTCAATGGCATTGGTTGTTCTCGACACCATCAAATCGATGTCATCAACACAACACCATCAACTTGATGCCTTCTATTTCTGGCTATATTTTTGCTATCGCTTAGCGATAGCATCAAGTAACCAGAAACTTGTTGTTTTTGAACCTAGGAACCTTTAAAATCTCCCCCCTTTATGAAATTTCATCTTTAAATTATTTGACATAGAAAACAACATAGAAGTCTCCGTTTTAAAAATGTATACCTCACAAAATAACTCAGGGAACTCCTCTTAATTTGCTCGCACTACCATCATAGTTCCTCAATCTATTGTTGTCCAAACAGACTTTGACATTCTTGATTGCCTTGTTCCATAGCTGTCTAATCTCCATGTCTTCGATACGAAAGGGCCAAAATTTTGTCGTAAACCCACCATTGACCAACACTTGATCTGCAACAACCACTTGTGTAGGCACTTGTCAGCCTTTCGCAACACAGATATGTGGAACACATCATGCAAACCACTTAAACTATACTAAAAGAGCAGGTGATAGGCAGCTTCACAACCTGTTCAATAATTTCAAAAGGCCCAAGGTACCTAAGACTCAGCTTTATCAAGCGTCGAATCCTTGATATACCTTAAAACAAATTGATCTTGAGAAAAACCCAATCGCCAACCGCAAACTCCACATTTCGATGCTTGGTATTGTAGTACTTTGCATGCCTATCTTGTGCAATCAGTAATAACTCTCGAATCAAACATATCGTTAAACCCACATCTTCAACATCTTTAGGCTTATACAACTTCAATTCACCAGTTTCTACCCAAGCCAGCAAAGTACGAAACTTTCTACCATTATAGGCCTGAAAAGGCGCCATTTTAATACTTGCTTGGTAGCAATTTTTATATGCAAATTCGATCATATAGAGATTGTCCTCCCACCTCTTCCCAAAATTCAAAGCGCACATGCAAAGCATATCCTCCATCATTCTGTTTCCATCTCATTCTGACCATTCATCTATGGATGAAAGGCCATAATGAATTTTAGCTTGGTACCCAATATTTGATGAATAAGCCTCCAATCATTCGAATTAAAATGCCCATCTCGGTAACTTATAATGCTACGGGGCACACTATGCAATCGTACTATGCTGTCAACATAAAGCTTAGCCAATTTTTAAACAAAATCATCCATCCTATTTGGAATAAAGTGTGATACCTATGTCAATCGGTCAACGATCACTCATTCGGAAACGATCACTCAATCGGTCAACGATCACTCATTCGAAAACATTTTCGTATTGCAATCTCGTCAATTTGTGCATGAAATCAATCGATATATCATCAAACTTCCACTTTTGTATCAGTGATGACTTCAGGAAACCCACATGCTTTTGACATTCAGGCTTCACTAGGGCGCAAGTTTGACATTTTTCCCCATAAAGAGCTTTGTCTTTCTTCAACACTAGTCACCAGAATACTTTTTTCATATCATTGAACATCTTTTTGCTCCCTGAGTGGATTGATTACTTTGTAAAGTGTGTCTCGTACATCAATTCCTCTCATAATTTGCCCATATTTGGAATGCATAACTGACTTTCCTTCCATAATAAACCGTCTTCAAAGGAACACTGGGCATTTGACCCATCCATAGTTTCAGCTAATTAGCTTTTCATACTATAATCGAGCTTCAATGCCTGCCGGATCCTATCCGCAAGGTCATATTGCACCTCCGTCTAGTTTAAACAGGGATTAATAGATGATCTCCCATCAACACATCAGATATCAAAGGACTACAACTCTCAAATCAGATGTTTATCATGCATCTGTATCCAATTGGACTGAGTCGGAGCCCTACGACTCAACGCATCTACGATAATATTTCCTTTCCCAGAAGTATATTGTATCTCAAAGGTGTAGTGCCCAAGGAACTCCATCCACCTACCTTGTCGCATATTCAAATCCTTCTATTTTAACAGATACTTTAGTCTCTTATGGTCTGTAAAGATGTCAATCTTCACGCCATACAAGTAATTCCGCTAGAGCTTCAGGGTGAATATCACAACTGCCAACTGCAAGTGATGGACTATATAGTTTTGCTCATGCAACTTTAGCTGGCGAGAGACATAAGGTATAACCTTCACGAACTGTAGAAGAATGTAGCCTAAGATGCTTCCCGAGGCATTGCTACAGCTCTCATAGCATATTACACCACATAGCGAGAAAAAAATAGGTGTCATGGTTAGACGACTCTTCAATTCCTCAAAATCTTGCACGCACTCTGGAGTCCAAGCAAACTTCTGATCTTTCATTGTCAATATTATGAGAGGAAAAGTAATCCTCAAGAACTTATCTATGAGATGACTATAGTAGAAAATAAGTCCAGGAAAGGTCCTTACTTCTGTCACATTAGTAAAAATAGGCCACTTCCATATTATAACTATCTACGCCATATCTACAGCAATACCCTCTCCACTAACCGCATGACCAAAAAATTCCTCTGAGGCCTGCCAAAACTCATACTTGGAGAACTTGGCATAGAATTAATTTCTCCTCATGGTATCAAAAACCAACCTTAAATAGTTTGCTTGATCCTCCTCTTACTTAAAGTATACCAATATGTCATCAATAAAGATGTTCACAAATTGGTCCAAAAACTCTCGAAAGGTCCTGTGCATTAAAAACCATGAATACTGATGACAGATTTGTTAGCCCAAATGACATCATAGTGAATTCATAGTGTTCATATAGTATACTAAACACTTTCTTGGGAATATCCCTTTCCCTGATCCTCAACTGATAATAACTGGACTACAAATCCAGCTTTGAATAGACAATTCATCCAACCAACTAATCAAAAAAATCATCGATTCTAGGAATTGGATATGTATTCTTCTCTTTCAGCTTATTCAGTTCACGGTAGTCAATGCATTGACGCAATCTTCTGTCCTTCTTCTTATAAAAGAGGACCAGTACACTCCAAGGTGACATACTTGGACGTATATAGTATTGCTCTAGCAACTCCTGTAACTAAACCTTCATTTCTTCCATCTCCTTTGGCACTACATGGTATGGTGAGCATGACATAGGGTTAGAACCTAGCACCAACTCAATAGTGAAGTCAACCTTACGCTAGGGTTTAGGAAACACATCCGCAAACTCCTATATAATAGGAACGTCACTCAAACTGGGCTTCAACTCAACAACCTCCTATAGCGTGAAGAATAACTTTGCGCCCTTGCGAACAGCCTTGACCACACGGAGAGCACACATTAGTATCTTAATCGATCCTCGCACACCAGCAAACTTTGTCTCACAGTCGGTATTCTGACATGACTTCCTTCAAGTTGTAACCAATACAGACACACTACTCCGAGAGCAAGTTCATTCCAAAGATCACATCAAACTCAGATATAGGTAGCACAGATTTTTCTAATCCCAAATCATGACTTCATATTGGCACCTAAAGACAACAAGCTCTATCTACATGCATCAATCATCTGTTAGGCAACAATACATAAAATATATTTGTTGACATATAAGAATGCACTCTTATATGCAATATGAAGTCCTCAGATAGGAAGGAATAAGAAGTGCCTTTATCGAATAGTGCTCTCGCTGGATAGTCTAAGATCATGACAATGCCTAATACAAACAAGTTAAGAAATGCAAAAGATAGCAAGCATATAATGCACTAAATATGGTATATTAACTTGTACATGACACCACATCTCCCTATTTGATGGCTTCTTGTTGGCTAAGATTATAACTCTCGGGTAAGCTAGAGAATAATGGGATATAGTTGATTCCAATGCCTCCCTTTCTCAGCATAAGAAGCTCATGTCTTTTTATCCATTCTCAAAAGACCACTATGACACTCTCAGCTTTTGTCCCGGCATAATGCAAGTATTGTAAGACCCCCTTTTTTTTCTTTTTAACCACCGGGTCTTAGCCCATAATTGCCGCTTTGCGGTGGCACCGACTCACGGGAGGCAACACCACTGCAAAACGCCAATTCTGCCGGCCCTTTTCGATCACAAGAGAGAGAAGTATTTATACATAAAATGTAAACAAGTCCACAGAAACATGTAAACAAAAGTGAAATCATATCCAGTCCATCAATAGATAATAATAGGAAAATAGATAAATGGGCTCGAGCCCAGTACATCAGAGTCCTCACTACAAGTCACTCATCGCGGAAGCTAAGAAAGTACTAATCACTCATGGAGCTGGTCGCAGGTGCACCGGTGCTAGACTGTCCCACCTCCATGCGCACCGTACTCCGCTGGTGCTGGTCCCTGTCTCCCATCCGGAGCTTCTGTAATGTTGTGGTTCGAAAACCATTAGTCATAAAGACTAAGCCCTATCGTCCCCTACCCCTCCCACCACGGCTCCTAAGCACTGGGCGGAGAGGAGGAAAGGGAAGCTACAAAAGTGGAGAATAATCAAGCAGGTGACAGGGAAGCTAATCTAGTAGTTATTTAGAATGAAATAGGTCTAACAATCCTACGGCAGTAAGTAATAAGGAGAGCAGTTAATAAGTAGCAATTTGTATAAAAAGATAGCTAGAGAACAGTAAGTAAACAAGCAAGTAAATAAGTATGTAACCTTAACTTATATGAATGCCCATACAAACTTATAAGTTAAGGGGTCTTCTGCAAGGCTCCCATCGTATAAAAAGTCTCATACCGATTTATACGTTGGGGTGTCTGTTGTATGCAAATATGAGTGTAGTGATATGCTATGCCATGATTCATGCAAGTGCAACTCACGCACACGACTCTATGCGCACAAACCTTTAGTTCCCCCTGTTTGGGCAACTAGCTTCACTCCCAGGAACCTCCGTGGTGGCGAATGGAGACAGTGGGTCGGGCCCCCCACTCCTAGGCGGGTATCCACACTACCGGGCCTAGCCCTTCCGTACGCCCCTAGAAGAACACAACCTAGAGTATCCGCGTACTACTGCTGGCTGTACCCACCAGACTTTCTTTGGCTAAGTGTCCCACACCGCCGAGTCAGCGTACCGATGTCGGTGTGAACGACAATCAGATACCGAAGACCCACCACCTTTATTCTGTACTCCAACACTCGAGCCCTCGGCCCCTCAGACAGTCCCGTCCATGCATCTACCTTCAGAGCTACTGTCTGAATGGCAACCAATCCTATAATTCTACTTTCCTAGTTATCGGGGAGTGTAAATGTACAACCCTAGTTATATTAGTTGCTCTTTTAATTCATTATTCCTATGGTTTACGTTAGCCCAGGACTGCCCCGGTATACCCCGTGAAGGGCTCTCAAGGGCACTAGGAACCAAGACGGCGGCATTACGGCCCGAAGTTCCCTTTCGCAAGGCACTTATTATTATTGGTTGATCTCCCTTAACCCGATCCTCTTTTAGTTACTTTAGTTCTAACCCTAGAGTATTAAGATTCTTCCTCTTCTTCCCGGGATGGACGATCTTTCGTCGTTCCCATACTCCCTTATCCTTGACCAGTCTCACACTCTACTTGTACTGACTTCCAATGATGAACTCAATCTTAGCTTGCCCTACCAACCATCAATTATCAGAATTCCGTGGTTTTACTATATGCAGACCATCCTAAGCTATATGAATTACACAAGGGGAGTACACCAAATTATCTTCCAAATCTCCTATAATATTTAATGGAGGTCTACCATAACATAATTTGTCTAAATCCAGGAACTTATAATTTTCCTAATTAATCTGATATTTATTTAATTTTCCCAAAGGACAGGCCATGGGTCACTTTAAACATGAGCTACATGATCCTCTTAAGTAATGGCTACCCAAAAATCATGATCATTAAATAACAGCAAGATAACCTCAAATACAAATTCTCAGAATTTTACAGAAAGTATTTAGCCTCTAAATAATTTATCCAATATAATCACGTTAATCCTACGTAAAGAAGGATGTACTGAAATTATTCATCGAAAAATTATAGAAAAACTACTAGTCAGTATTATGATATATAAAAGATCTTTGTGCAGAGAATCATAATTTTACTAGCTTGCTAAACACCACTAAAGATTTAATCAAATATTCGAGGTAAAACATACTTAATGAAGCAAGCCTTAGAATTAAACTTCCAAAAATCCCATAAAAATTCACAGAGATTTAAAATCACAATAAACGTTCTCTGCTTAAATTTCATCAATTTCCAGGAAGTATGTATTCCATAATAAATTTTCTAAGCAAATCATACAAGCTACTAAATCATTAATAAGGTATCCAAAATAATGATCTTAAATTTCATAGAAAAATATCCAGAGCTTGTACCATCCCTATAATTCACTCTACCTAATTCTCATCACTTTTCAATGTGATTTGGTGTCATTTCCTATCTCTACAAGTTTTGCACCCTAAACTAGGGTTAGATTTTTAGGTATCCCAACGGTCTCCAAATCTACTAAGATTTCATCCAGAGAACTATATTGGCCCTATGGTTCTCTTCACCCAATTTCGGGTCAATCCAACGTCATTTGACCACATGACCTTCACAAACCACCAAGATCCATCCTTAGGGTTTGGCCTTGGTTCTTAGGGCAAACTTACCCCGATCCACCTCAAATTCTATGAGGGGGTGCTAGAGAATATTACTAACTAGTGGTAAAAATCTCAGCCTCTGTTGAGCTGATCTGACCACTCAAATCTCAAAAGTGCACCTTTAACCTAAGACCCCTTATTAGGGCAAAACTTAGGTTTGATCATTTCTAATCCAAACCGTCTCCAAGTGAGATGAAAAAATTATACTGAACCTTATGGTGAACCCAGGGACCACTCACCAAAATTTGGGAGGGTTTGGAAATTATTTAGCCATCTAATTAAATTAAGTTAGGGCTATTGAATTTTTCTAAAAACTATAGAAAAATATTTCCCAAAAAATCCTAATTTTTGGACAGCATCTAGATATAGATAAGATTAGGCCACATCCCAAATCTCAAGTCATTTTGATGACTGGTTTGGAGTGGGGAATTTTTTTAAGGTCAGGACAGCCCTATAGATAGACCTCACCAAAAAGGGGTGTGGTCTAACCAAAAATCCAATTTGAGTGAAATTAATTTTAAATTAAAAAGACTTCAAGGGCTACATTTTTGTTGACCACCGTAGTAGTAGAAGGTATTTAGGTATTTTTCTAAAGAAAAAAAAAAAAAAAAAAAAAAATAAAACTATTTAACGGCAACAGAGAAACCAAGATGAAGGAAAAAAAAAATAAAAAGCCATTTTTCCAAAGCTCAAGATAGGCAGGCGGACCAAGTCGGGGTAGGCCGCCGAGAGGCGGCCGGCGAAAAGAAAAAAAAGAAAG